>OY986041.1:5168978-5327139 GCA_963920215.1 Nineta flava
TATTTCGAGTACAAGGTAATCATCATCAGTATGAATTAGCTAACCGTAACTATCTCTGGGATATGGAGTCAGAGATATGTTGCTTGTTGCTAATTTGGTGCATGTCTCACAATAATGTTAAAGAAAATTTAGTCTTTTATATGGTCTGACTGAGGTAGTACCTGAAGGATTATTTGAGTTGACTAGCCAATTAAGGGATTAAGTGTGTTATGAACCCAACCCATTTATTCTTTATCCTTTTCTGACCATGCGGTGTTGTTATTGTCAATTAGGTGAGGGGGTTGATCGTAGCTCACCTTGAAATTTAGGAATTATATTTTGAATTTGCTTTAATTTTATTAAATCAGAATTTGGAATTGGGTCATTGTCTAACTTCATTATCTGTTTTCTTAATTTGTGTATGTAGATACATTCGTATGCATCTAATTATGTGGTGGTTTGTACCGATTTCAGTAGTTTTAAATTCGATTTATCAATTTTGTGGTTGTCCTCAATAACGTGCGCAGCTATACACGATTTTTCGGTTCTCCCAAATTTCAAATGAGCCAGATATTCTATGATTCGAATTCCGATTTGGCGACAACTTTGACCAACTTAAATTTTCGAACACGAACGAAATTTAATTTCAAAAAACCTACAGTTCTCTGTGATTATTTTAATAATCTTTATATATTGACAATAATTATTCCTGCTGAAACACTCTGTATAAAGTTTCTAGAAAAATAAAACGTATCAAAAATATCTTAATGACTACAACTGATCTGTTTTAACCGATAACTTAATCAAAACTGTAAGTGAAGTATCAATATTGGTATTCAAGTAAAACTTTCTGAAACTAAATTATTATTCTCCTATCAACAGCAGGATAACGAGATTAAACTCAAAAATATGTACGACTTCGAGTATTCAACAACAACTAAAGTTAGGATTCTCTCATCGTAATATACAGGGTGAGTCGGCCGGAAAGGACCACACATCAGAAGTGTATTAAACACGTGAAAAAAATGGAAAACAAACTTATTTGTTCTTATGCGATTTTTAACGTTTTTCCATAAACGTTAAATAACTCTCCATTGACACATTTAAAATAAAATTTCAATTTTCCCTAATACTTAGATCAGTTTTTGTATTATAAATACGTATTTCGACTACCAAGTAGTCATCGCTAGTATAAATTAGTAAGTCGTAATTTACTCTTTGACAATTAGAAATAGATAGAAAGTAGAGATCAATAGACAAAAATAAAACTAAATGAAAAATTAAAGATAATAAATTTAATAGAAACTACTATTCTTAAAATTGTTTTCATTCGATTTACTCTTGTTAACATCACTCTTATAAAAATTACTCTTATATTGTCTTAGTTATTCGTTGCTAATTTGGTGACAGTTTCACGTGAAGAGTAAATCGAATAACAGCAATTTTAACAAGAGTAATTTCAATAAAATTTATTATATTTTAATTTATTTTGTTTAATTTTTATTTCATTAAATTTTTTGTCTATTGATCTCTATTTTCTATCTATTTCTAATTGTCAAAGAGTAAATTACGACTAGCTTGTTTATATTGGTGATGACTACTTTGTAGTCGAAATACGTATTTATAATACAAAAACTGATCTAGGAATTGGAGCGAATTTGAAATTTTATTTCAACACATTATTAGAACAATAAAGTTATCAATTGATTTATGGGTTTCGAACAGACCCACTCTGATACAAAGTTTTAAATCACCAATTTTGAATACTGGAGAACATAGGTGGGCATACCTTGACTGCACTGTGCTCTGAGTGAGAGCTAGGAAGAGAGATAGAGTAAATATAGGGTATCCTACCAATTATTATTATTTTCTTTTAATAATTAAAACATTTTCTGAAAAAAATATAATAATACCAACTATTTTTTATGGACACTATTATTCAAAGTATACATACAATACAATACAATGAATACATACTCTGGAATTTTGTGCTGGTAATTTGGAGCATAAAATGTACCTTTTTAATATATTTGGGTATGAATAAAATATATATGTTATATAAATTATAAAATATAAATCTTTTGATCTTTTACATTTACCGCTTGTAAATTTTTTGACGATTTAGCTTTAGTTTAGATTTTAGAATTAGATTTTAGGAAATTCCGAATAATTTGCCTAAACTATTCATATACGAGAACTAATAAACAATTATTTACTTGATTTAATTATTTTCTCTTAGTAGGGGGTATAGTGTCATGGGAATTTGATGACACTGGATACAAAAAAGATGCACATGATAAAGCTGGGGGGGAGGGTTGGTAATTTGTTACTAATTTCTAAATGGTTAAATTTTACATAAAGTGGGAATACATATAGTTGTTGTTGTTGTTGTAATTATTATTATTGCTATCATCATTATTGTTGTTATTATTGTTATAATTATTGTTATAATTATTATTATGTTTTATTATCTCTCCATATTGTAAAAGATATTTCTTAAACAATAAATATTTTATAAAACGAATTCTAAATTTATTGAATTAATTATTGGGCAATAATCGGAAGGCCAACCTGTATTGAAACATCGTTCCGTTTTATTTCAAAACATACCTACTTACTCTCACCCAGCTTATGGAGAGCCCGTTCGACTCCGGCGAGCCGTCTGCGCCCACCTCTGCTATAGAACACAAGATCACATTTTTAATTACGATATAAGTTGAAACACATGAATATCGGCAAAGAATATATACGTTTTTTTGCATTAATTTCACATGTACAATACACTCATGGAGTTTGGCCCGTTTTGCCCGACTCACCTTGTACACGTTTTAAGTATTTTTCGATATATAATTTTAAAATAAAATATAAGGTTCATTTACTTACAAGTACCTAATAAAGTATTATAATTCAGTTTTATTAATATATTTAATATATTACTTCTATATTTGCAAAATGGGCTTATTGTTTTTGATTATGAAAAAAAATGTTATCGTATCTTTAAGTCTGGACGTTTTCTGATACCAAAAAATCCATTTTTGGTTATTGGTGGGTTTTGTGTGTATATATATGTGTCGGTGGGTGTTTCTGTGAAAAATACATCTCAATATGTGGAACTATGAACGTATCTCGGTACGTCATTTGCATGAATAGTTCCACCGCATTTCCTTTGGTTGCGTATTTACACTCCGGGATCTCCCGGATCGATCAGGGAGCTCCGGTCTGTGCGATATATTACGACTTGAGCATAGCTTTTATTACGATCCGACATGGTATTCTATTATACAAGCTTGAAAATATGGGCATCGAGGGACACTTTTTTCACGGATCGAAAGCCATCTCAAAACCAGGCAGCAATTTGTGACAGTAAATTGAACTAACTCCACCATTCAGAACACCGGATCTTTTTTAGTTCCGTAAGACTCTAATACTTGGTCCCAGTTTTATTCATTCTGTGTTTGAACGATTTTTCTCACTGATCATCATTACAGACAACGATCAAAGCTTTTGAAAGGATCAGATGGGATGTGATCAGTTGGATGTTAAAAGATATTGCGAAGTCAAGAGATTAAAGCTTAATAAGCAGAAAACAAAAATTACGACATTTTTTCTGAAAGTCGAATGAATTATATTTCAATTACAATGATTTTGATACGGTTTGCAGCTCAAATCCAATTTAATGTGATTACTTACTATGATTGGTAAAAATCATAGTACCTTATATAACTGTTTTAATTACTTTTTATTAGGCGTTCGTAAACCCATATACAGGATGGTCAGAAAATCATTCAAGAAAACTATACTACTGTGTAGAACTGCAACAAATCAACAAAAAAGCGCATAGTGTAAGGAGGCATCGCTACAGCAGTAGAGCGGGGCGTTGTTTATAAATTGATGATCGGATACTGGCATCACTCTAAGCCAGAGGTGGGCGTAGACGGCTCTCCGGAGCCACGGGGCTCCCCATAAGAAAATGAGAGTAAGTAAACAAGGTATGTTGTGAAGTAAGACGGAACGATGTCTCAATACAGGTTGTCTTACCAATCATTATTAATATAAAATTTTTTTGCGGACGATGATTCAAAATAAATATTTTTAAAAACAGCAATTACGCGAGCGCGTTCTGTTGTCCCTATTTCGAATATATCAAACTCGGCAGAATGTTTCGCGGTAATAATAATAATAATAATAATAATGGTCTTTATTTAAATATTATACAAATAAGCTTAATTTCGCGGTATAATGACGTTGGAAATTACTTCTTTTTAAACAAATAAACGTTTTACCACAAAATAGGCAAATTACCTCTTTATTAGTTTTGTTAAATATACCAAAACGATGCTGAACTTAACCAAGACTGCTTGCGATGTATTCAATAGCACGAATAGTACTTTTCACTTTTTTAATTCAAAGTAGACTAAATTAAAAAAACTCAGTCAGGTTGAGTAAGCTACCATAAAATGCCCACTTTATGTAAAATTTAACCATTTAGAAATTAGTAACAAAATAACCCCCACAGCTTTATCATTGACATGTTTATTGTATCCAGTGTCATAGTCTACTAAGAAAAAATATTTAAATCAGGTAAATAATAGTTTATTAGTTCTCCGATATGAATAAAATCTAAACTATAGCTAACTCATCAACTCGACAATTGTCAAGCGGTAAACGCAAAAGATCAAAAGATCTATATTTTATTCATACACAAATATATTAAAAAGGTACATTTTATACCAAAAATTCCAGTATTCAATGTATTGTATGTATTGTATAGTCAATAGCGTATACTTTGTATAATTATAATAGATAGTGACCATAAAAAAGGGTTGGTATTATTATATTTTTTTCAGAAAATGTTTTAATTAAAAAAAGAAAATAATAATAATTGGTAGGTACCCTGTATTTACTCTATCTCTCTTCCTACCTCTCACTCAGAGCTTGTAGAGTCAAACCCTGCCCACCTATGCTCTAAGCCACTCTTACATACTTAACAAAACCTAGGTGGTTTAGAGTAGCTAAGAGTAATGCCAGTATACGATCATCAATTTCTAAATAACGCTCCGCTCTACTGCTGAGGTGACGCCTCCTTACACTATGCGCTCTATGCGTTCTGTGATTCGTTGAATTATTATTTATATCTGATATTAATTTATTATATATCTCAATAACTAAGCGTCAAATCGAAAAACTTTATTAAACTGTTTATTTTTTGCAGCTCTATACCGTGGTATAGTTTTCCTGAATGAATATCTGAACATCCTGTATTAGGGGTGTTTTGACCGGAAAATACCAATAATGCAAAATATGTTTTTATAAAAAACAAATGATTCTACGATACATGTTTCAACTTCAAATTACTGACTCATGCAAGCAGTTTTTTCAGAACTTTAATATAATGAATTTTCCATCGATTTTTATTTATCAAGCAGTCTTATACTGTCGCTACAACATATTTAAATTTACTACATTTGTTGACACACATTGCTACCCAAAATATCTAGTTAGGATGCCCCAGTGCCGCCTCTGGAATAAGTAAATTGAATCTAATTACATCAAATGAAGCCACTTACTTATTACTAAAAACGTGTCAGGTGTACACGAAACAGTCAAGCAGTTTTCGAGATATTTAAACTTCCACATTTCTTCTGATTTTTGGAAGATCTATTGCCTAAACAATTTGCCGAAACTAAAATCTAAAGCACTCTGTACATCGAAGCCCAACATGCATTTCTGTAATATATTTATATTTTTACCTGTTGACGATAATGTGAAAGTTTTTTAAGCTCAATACAGGAACATTCATTTACTACAACTAATTAGTTTACCGAAACGTGTAGAAAATTTTTCCGCAAGCAAGTGTTCAAAAAATTAATACTTAAACTTTTATTAAATGAAACTATTTGATATAACTATTGAAAAAACTTTTTGTAGTGAGATGAGATGCTCAAGAATTATACCAAATATGTAATTTATTTTACTTGGTAATATTTATTTGCTGAAGAAAATATTAATAAATAGTTCACATTATAGTACGGCGGCAGGATCTCGGGAAAGTTCTGCGTCAGAGTGCAACCAAGAGGATATCACTTGATGCACTGAGGCTGAACAAGATGCAACTGTGGAGGTTTACCGGATTTATTATCGGGCATTATCCTCTGCGGAAGAATCTGCACACAATAGGACTGCATAACGGGTCCATTGTGTGCAGATTGTGTGGCGAGGAGGAAGAAACATCCAACCACATTATCTTTGACTGCGAACCTCTGGGTTACAGCATATACAGGATATTCCATGCATCTCGCCCCGAATATATGAATCTTCAGGAAGACCTGAAAGTAAGCTTCTGGCTATTGCCAACATATGAAAGAAGTGAATCTCGTTGGACTGAAGTAAAAGGGGGAGCACAAGGGGCCATAAGGTCGAAGTGCAATACTTTTTATACCCCAAGATTTATCTATCTATCTGTCTATCACATTATAAAAATTATATTTTGAACTAGGGAAAGGGGAGTATATATGCTGTACAGTTAGCGTCAAAAGTTGACATTAGTTTTTAAAACTTGATAATTGATTTGCGCCTTATTCATTCGGGTTTCGAAAAAACTTTTTCGAATAAAAGTTTTTTTTGTATTTTTGTGTTGAAAATTATTAAGAATAATTTTTGGGACCTCAATTCATAAATTCTAAGTATAAATGTGAAATCTGAAAAAAAAAACTTTGTTTTAAAGAAAAAAAGCAATCAAAATTAGATCTGATTTTTGTTTCACTATACGTTTGTATATAAAAATAAGATCTAATTTTGATTTTTTTTTTCTTTAAAATAAAGTTTTTTTTTAAAATAAAATGAATCAAAATTTATTTTATTTATTTTGAGCATGTTTTGAAAGTGTAAATTCTTTATTATATATTTAAAGAGACATGTTTCGGTCCTTGTGACCATTATCAAACTGTGATAGTGGTCGCAAAGACCGAAACATGTCACTTTATATATATATATATATATATATATACATATAAGTATAATAAAGAAACAGTGAAATAGCATAAAAATTAATTGTTTGAAATGATTTTCATATCCTTCAAGTCACCACTTTATGCACAAAAAATTTCCAAAAAGTGATCTGGGTATCTTCTTGATACTGATCTCTGATAAACACGGATTGGATGTTTAACCGAAAACGCATTCGATTAAAAGTGTTGTTGTATTTTTCTCAATTGATGTTTTTGCTTATATATTGGACATAACGAATTAATTCAACAATAGAGCTTTTTCATGACTGTGATTTACTAGGAGCCGGGTTTTGTTAGGCGACAGAACCTTATTTATAACGAACAACTTTTATCTGAAGCATTTTTATCGAGAAAACGGAGTGAATATAGCAGAAATTAATTATAAAGTTTCGAAAAATGAACGCAACTTTTGTAGCCATGTGTACAAATATCATCCCTACGTCCTGTAAAAACTTTTTCATTATAAAACTATTATTGTACTCAGTAAATAGAATGTTGTTACAATTGGGTTTATATTTACTAAGCTATGCTACAAAGAGTTTAGAAAATATTGAAGGTTGAAGTAGATTGATTAGATAGATAGATTTGAAAGATGTGAGTGGAGTGGAAGGAATTTTTGTGTATATACTAGGAATTGGTAGGATATGCGGCTGCAGCCGACTACGATAGGAACTATGCCGATAATCATCTGGAGTTTGTGAAGGAAACTGTAGAAAACCTTCTCAAACATACGGCTTATTTCGTTCTTGTCCATACGCCGACAGTTTAGTCAATTAACCACCCCCTTTTATTTTTCTTAATAATTGACAAACTGCCGATGACGGGATTCGAATCCATAGCCTCCCAGTTTCCAAGTAGCCATAATGCGTAGACACACATGAAGACCATTATGTGTGTATACATTATATTACAATTTTTGAACACTGAATAAAGAGGTCGTGTGAGTGTTTTACACCATATGATGTACCTAACGTCACAGCATCCAAATGAAAACTGTCAAATTAATTATTTCTATCTCTTTAAGATATCGAACATGATAGTGTTTGACTGTTTTGATGTGTACTTTGATGTAAATGTTAATCTACAGTTTAAATAGCTACCTCACAATTTGAATAGCTGCTTTTGTAATCAATGACTCACTAGTAGTGACGGTAAAATGACGTACTAACGTACTATATCGTGAGGGTTCGTAATCAATGCAATCGGAGATATTTTTAAATGTAATAAACTTTCATTAAAATTCGTAGGACTATAGGATCTTTCAATAAGGACGTTCGATTTTTAAATGTAAATAAAACTGTTGTAATGAAAATTAGTGAAATAATTTTTAAGATCTCAGCACACAATCTAATTGCAAAAAGAAAATAATAAGGAAAATAGTTCTAGATTATAGCAAAATTATTATATTTCAAAAAAAAAAAGAAGATATAATTTGTTTTATAGCAAAACTATTATTTTTTGTTATTATATAACTTATGTAAATTTTAAATTGGGTTACTAACTTTATTGGGATAAACAAGATTTGTTTTTTTATAAATGTGTTTTTTGAATCGTCTAAACATGTTGTTGCAACGGTATAGAAAGCCGGTGCCTAATCCAATTTAAGTCAGTTCTTAAATTCAGTCCGAAAGGAACGGTGTTGCAGTTTGAAGTTACCATTGTTGAATTAATCATCAATAAAAAAGGGTTGATGAAAATTAAACATTTTATTTATTTTTTTTGTTTCGAGTATTCGAATCTGTATAGATCCGACAGTGCTCCTTTTTGAATGAAACGGAGAGCCAAGATACCGCGACAAAACAAATTAAGTGAGAGTTATCCACCCAACTTTTTTACGAAATAATATTTTATGACATTATAAGTATGAAATATAACGTTGTTCAAAAATCCGCTGCGGCTCTGCTTCGTTGATCGTATTTGGAAGGTCCCATAGGAAGATGTCTAAAGGCACTAAATTGCACGATCTCCGTGGGTAGTTCACGTTGCCGCCGCGTGAGATAACCACGCTCCCAAACCATTCAGAATGCCTTAACTGAAAATCTGTTATGAAAAAATACACTAGAAATTAAAAAAAAAAAAAAACGGATAAAAAAAATGTGTAATAAAGAAATGCACTAAAAGTTAGTAGGTCGTTTAGTTGGTCTACCCATATTTAGACAAATAAAATAAGTTATAGAACTTCAAAGTCACTAAAAAGCGAGAAATAAAACCTATTTTGACAAAATGGAAACCCGACTTCAAAAGTCAAATATTCTATAACAAAAAATGCACTAAAAATTAAAAAAATAATTGCATATTCTTGTGCCAATTTTAGTTCACCTAAGCAAAAATTTTTAAATATATATGTACAATTATTGTTATTTTTGGAGGCGGTGTCCAAAAGTTATGTGAATTTCTCTATGCTGACACCGACTCCAAAAATAACAATAATTAAACATATATATTTAAAATTTTTTGCTTAGGTGAACTATAATTGGCACAAGAATATTAAATTATTTTTTTACTTTTTAGTGCATTTTTTGTTATAGAATATTTGATTTTTGAAGTCGGGTTTCCAGTTTGTCAAAATAGGTTTTATTTACTTGTTGTTTGAACATATTTTGAGATTTTTGAACAAATTTTTAATTACACATATTGTTATTTTTGAAGGCGGTGTCCAAAAGTTATGTGAATTTCTCTATGCTGACACCGACTCCAAAAATAACAATAATTGTACATATATATTTAAAAAAATTTTGCTTAGGTGAACTAAAATTGGCACAAGAATATGCAATTATTTTTTTAATTTTTGGTGCTATTTTGTAATAGAATATTTGATTTTTGAAGTCGGGTTTCCATTTTGTCAAAATAGGTTTTATTTTATGAATTAAACTCAATATTTAATTATTCTAAGGCTTATGTTCTTTAAAATGAAAATTAAAACTTTTTTTAAACGCTATTGTCATTGAGATTGCCGTAATCATACATCGGTTATTTATCCTAGAATCACTAGTTCGAACTTTGACCACCAGACGGCGTATTTAAATCCTCAGTTTCCCCATAGAAATCACACTTTCAATATTTACGTAACACTCGGTGGTAACTATTAACAATTTATATATGTATATAAATTTCTTTATAAAAACATAAAGTTTTTCGACGTTGCTTGAGTTGGTTTTACTTCTTCGTATACTAACAAACATAAAACTAAAATATAAATTCAATTTTCAAGTACTATGTTGTAGGAGTACTTACTCGCATGCAATAATAATAATAATCATAATAATAATAATAATAAATATGAAGGAAACAATTTATTAAAAATCACATACAAAACTTTTTTTTTATTTAACTATTTTCTTGTTATGTAAATTATTTTTTTATACCAAATAAAATAAATCCGGGAATGTTATTTGTTGAAATTTATTTTTATAAAGAACAGAATATTTATTTAAAAAAAAATAAAATAAAACTACATTAAAAAGTTCAAATAAGTAATCCAATCAAAAACAAGTAATGTAACAACTAACTGAGTTAATTGTTTGAATACCCAGTATATACTGAGTTGTATATACTTAGTATTGTTAATATTTCTGCCTATCCAATGTTTATAAATTATGAATTATCAAAAAATCAGCACTGTTGCTGGTTTCGTTCAGAAGATATTTCGGGGTCAAATTATATGATATTTCCTGTAGTAATAGCACTGTAAGTGAGAATGCCAAATGTCCCTTAAACTCGGCCTTGCGCTCTACCGTGCTCTAGATTTGTAAATGTTTGTTTTGTATTAATAATTAATATTGAAACAGTAAAAATGTTCATGCATTTAAAAAATTTGATATTAATGTTCTTGCGATTTTTATATTTTTAAATATTGAGTTATATAATTGAGTAATACAACGCGACCGTCTGTTAACGCAAAGCGTTGGTCATCGCGAGCCTTTAGGCGACGCGAAAAGGTAGTCAACGCGAAGATTTAGAAAATTAACGGAAAGCGTTGGTAAACGTAAAGCGTTGGTAAACGGAAGAGCTGGTCAATGAGAAGCGTTAGTTATCCAAAGCGGAGCGTCAAAGATTCGCGAAGCGTGATTTCACGCGAATCGTTTACCAACGAGAAACGTAAGCTTAATTGAACCATAAGTAAGCCAACGCGAAGCGTTGGTTAAAGAGAAGCGTTAGTTAGTCAAAGCGAAGCGCCGGAGAGTTGCTTTGGTGATTCGCGAAGCGTGATTTTACGCAAATCGTAAAATTATCGTTGGTAAACGATAAGCGTTAACCCACGCGAAACGTAAGCTTAAGTAAACCGTAAGTCATCCAAGCGTTGGTCAGCGAAGCGTTGGTCATGAGAAGCGTTAGTCAATAGAAAGCGTAAGGTAAACGCGTAGAAAGCGTAAGGTAAACGCGAAGCGTTAGTTAATCAACGCGAAGCGTTTGTTAATCAACACGAAGCATTAGTTAATCATCACGAAGCGTTAGTTTATCAACGCGAAGCGTTAGTTAATCAACGCGAAGCGTAAGATAAACAACGCAAAGCGTTAGTTAATAAGCGCGAAGCGTTAGTTAGTCAACGCGAAGCGTTGGATTATCAACGCGAAGCGTTAGTTAATCAACGCGAAGCGTCAGTAAATCAACGTGAAGCGTTAGTTAATCAACGCGAAGGGTTAGTTAATCAACGCAAAGCGTTAGTTAATCAACGCGAAGCGTTAGTTAATCAACGCGAAGCGTTAGTTAATCAACGCGAAGCGTTAGTAAATCAACGCGAAGCGTTATATAAACAACGCGAAGCGTTAGTTAGTCAACGCGAAGCGTTAGTTAGTCAGCGCGAATCGTTGGTTAATCAACGCGAAGCGTTTGTTAATCAACTCGAAGCTTTAGTTAATCAACACGAAGCGTTAGTTAATCAACGCGAAGCGTTAGTAAATCAACGTGAAGCGTTAGTAAGTCAACTTGAAGCGTTAGTTAATCAACGCGAAGCGTTAGTTAATCAACGCGAAGCGTTAGTAAATCAACGCGAAGCGTTAGATTAACAACGCGAAGCGTTAGTTAGTCAACGCGAAGCGTTAGTAAGTCAACGCGAAGCGTTAGTAAGTCAACGCGAAGCGTTAGTTATTCAACGCGAAGCGTTAGTTAGTCAACGCAAATCGTTGGATAATCAACGCAAAGCGTTTGTTAATCAACACGAAGAGTTAGTTAACTAACGCGAAGCGTTAGTTAATCAACGTGAAGCGTTAGTTTATCAACGCGAAGCGTTAGTTAATCAACGCGAAGCGTTAGTTAATCAGCGCGAAGCGTTAGTTAATCAACGCGAAGCGTTAGTTTATCAACGCGAAGCCTTAGTCAATCAACGCGAAGCGTTAGTCAACGCGAAGCGTTAGTTAATCAACGGGAACCGTTGGATAATCAACGCGAAGCGTTAGTTAATCAACGCGAAGCATTAGTTAATCAACGTGAAGCGCTAGTTAATCAACGCGAAGCGTTAGTTAATCAACGCGAAGCGTTAGTAAATCAACGCGAAGGGTAAGATAAACAACGCGAAGCGTTAGTTAATCAACGCGAAGCAAAGCGTTGGTCATCGCGAGCCTTTAGGCGACGCGAAAAGGTAGTCAACGCAAAGATTTAGAAAATTAACGGAAAGCGTTGGTAAACGTAAAGCGTTGGTAAACGGAAGAGTTGGTCAATGAGAAGCGTTAGTTATCCAAAGCGGAGCGTCAAAGATTCGCGAAGCGTGATTTCACGCGAATCGTTAACCAACGAGAAACGTAAGCTTAATTGAACCATAAGTAAGCCAACGCGAAGCGTTGGTTAAAGAGACGCGTTAGTTAGTCAAAGCGAAGCGCCGGAGAGTCGCTTTGGTGATTCGCGAAGCGTGATTTTACGCAAATCGTAAAATTATCGTTGGTAAACGATAAGCGTTAACCCACGCGAAACGTAAGCTTAAATAAACCGTAAGTCATCCAAGCGTTGGTCAGCGAAGCGTTGGTCATGAGAAGCGTTAGTCAATAGAAAGCGTAAGGTAAACGCGAAGCGTTAGTTAATCAACGCGAAGCGTTTGTTAATCAACACAAAGCATTAGTTAATCATCGCGAAGCGTTAGTTTATCAACGCGAAGCGTTAGTTAATCAACGCGAAGCGTAAGATAAACAACGCGAAGCGTTAGTTAATTAACGCGAAGCGTTAGTTAGTCAACGCGAAGCGTTGGATTATCAACGCGAAGCGTTAGTTAATCAACGCGAAGCGTTAGTTAATCAACGCGAAGCGTTAGTAAATCAACGCGAAGCGTTAGATAAACAACGCGAAGCGTTAGTTAGTCAACGCGAAGCGTTAGTAAGTCAACGCGAAGCGTTAGTTAGTCAACGCGAATCGTTGGATAATCAACGCGAAGCGTTTGTTAATCAACACGAAGAGTTAGTTAATCAACGCGAAGCGTTAGTTAATCAACGTGAAGCGTTAGTTTATCAACGCGAAGCGTTAGTTAATCAACGCGAAGCGTTAGTTAATCAGCGCGAAGTGTTAGTTAATCAACGCGAAGCGTTAGTTCATCAACGCGAAGCCTTAGTCAATCAACGCGAAGCGTTAGTCAACGCGAAGCGTTAGTTAATCAACGCGAACCGTTGGATAATCAACGCGAAGCGTTAGTTAATCAACGCGAAGCATTAGTTAATCAACGTGAAGCGCTTGTTAATCAACGCGAAGCGTTAGTTAATCAACGCGAAGCGTTAGTTAATCAACGCGAAGCATTAGTTAATCAACGTGAAGCGCTAATTAATCAACGCGAAGCGTTTGTTAATCAACGCGAAGCGTTAGTAAATCAACGCGAAGGGTAAGATAAACAACGCGAAGCGTTAGTTAATCAACGCGAAGCGTTAGTTAGTCAACGCGAAGCGTTGGATAATCAACGCGAAGCGTTAGTGCATCAACGCGAAGCGTTAGTTAATCAACGTGAAGCGTTAGTTAATCAACGCGAAGGGTTAGTTAATCAACGCGAAGCGTTAGTTAGTCAACGCGAAGCGTTAGTTAATCAACGCGAAGCGTTAGTTAATCAACGCGAAGCGTTAGTAAATCAACGCGAAGCGTTAGTAAATCAACGCGAAGCGTTAGATATACAACGCAAAGCGTAAGTTAGTCAACGCGAAGCGTTAGTTAGTCAACGCGAAGCGTTAGTTAGTCAACGCGAAGCGTTGGATAATCAACGCGAAGCGTTAGTTAATCAACACGAAGCGTTAGTTAATCAACACGAAGCGTTAGTTAAATAACACGAAGCGTTAGTTAATAAACGTGAAGCGTTAGTTTATCAACGCGAAGGGTTAGTTAATCAACGCGAAGCGTTAGTTAATCAGCGCGAAGCGTTAGTTAATCAACGCAAAGCGTTGGTTAATCAACGCGAAGTGTTTGTTTATCAACGCGAAGCTTTAGTCAATAAACGCGAAGCGTTAGTCAGCGCACAGCGTTAGTTAATCAACGCGAACCGTTGGATAATCAACGCGAAGCATTAGTTAGTCAACGCGAAGCGTAGTTAATCAACGCGAAGCGTTAGTAAATCAACGCAAAGCGTATGATAAACAACGCGAAGCGTTAGTTAATCAACGCGAAGCGTTAGTTAGTCAACGCGAAGCGTTGGATAATCAACGCGAAGCGTTAGTTAATCAACGCGAAGTGTTAGTTAATCACCGTGAAGCGTTAGTTAATCAACGCGAAGCGTTAGTTAATCAACGCGAAGCGTTGTATAAAGAACGCGAAGCGTTAGTTAATCAACGCGAAGCATTAATTAGTCAACGCGAAGCGTTAGTTAATCAACGCGAAGCGTTTGTTTAACAACGCGATGCGTTAGTTAATCAACGCGAAGCGTTAGTTAATCAACGCCAAGCGATAGTTAATCATTGCGAAACGTTAGTTAATCAACGCGAAGCGTTAGTTAATCAACGCCAAGCGATTGTTAATCAATGCGAAACTTCAGTTTATCAACGCAAAGCGTTTGTAAACGCAAAGCGAAATGTAAGCTAAAGCAATCCGTAAATCACCCAACGCGAAGTGTAGCTTAATGAGAAGTGTAAGTCAAAAGGAAGCGTAAGGTCAACGCGAAGCGTTAGTAAACGCCAACTGTTAGCAAAGCGTTTACTAACGCGGAACGTTAGCTGCAGCGAACCATAAGTCAGCCAACGCGAGGCGTTGGTCAATAAGAAGCGTTAGTTATGCAAAGCGAAGCGTCATTGGTACGCGAAGCGTTATGCCAAGCGAATAATTAACCAACGCAAAGCGTTAACCAACGCGAAACGTAAGCTTAATAGTAACTTTAATGAAACGTAAGTCAGCGAAGCGTTGGTCAATGAGAACCGTCAGTCAATAGGAAGCGTCAGATCAACGCAAAGCGTTTGTTAATCAACGCAAACCGTAAGTCAGCCAACGTGAAGCGTTGGTCGATGAGAACCGTTAGTCAATAGGAAGTGTTAGGTTACCGCGAAACTTTAGTAAACGCAATGCGTTTAATTATGCGAAACGTAAGCTAAAGCGAACCGTTAGTGAGCCAATAAGAACCGTTAATCAGTAAGAATTGTTCGGTCAAGGCTTTGCGTTTATCAACACGAAACGTAAGCTACAGCGAACCGTATTCAAAGCGAAGCGTCAATGAGAAGTGTAAGGTCCACACGAAGCGTTATATTATATATATATATATATATATATATATATATATATATATATATATATATATACATTATATATAGATAATTTTTGATAGGATCGATGGACCTTTGAATAAACTATTTGCAAAATTTTGTACAAAAAAACTTATATACACACCTGGTTGAAAAAACTGAAATAAACATAAAAACAATACTATTTGATGTATGTTATGTTTGTACATGTGAGGACAAATTTTGAGAAAACTATTGAGTTTATGAAAAATTTTTGCAAACAAAAGTTCTTTATTTTAAAGAGAAGAAAATTTTTTGTCAATAAAATTTTTGTTTACCTCTTACGGTTTCAAAGATATATTTTTTCCACCCTGGCGGGGGGAATTACTTTCCGAATTTGCCCATTAACGAATTTGACCTTAATTTTTTGGTCTAGAACGCATACAAAAATTTTCAGCTCGTTATCTCTTCTCGTTTTTGAGTTATCGACTTCACAGACAGACAGATGGCCGAATTAGGCCATTTTATGAATATCTTTGTAAAGCATTTTTGTCAAGGATTAATATTTTCAAGCATTACAAAGTCGTAACTAAACTTAATATACCTTGTATATTTACAAATATACTGGGTACAAAAATAGTATGTATGGTTGTTATGTATACCTACGGGTCCATGGAGACCATGCCTTCATTCGCCTATCAATTATATTTCTCATTGTTTTCAAATTTGAGGACAAATTTTGAGAAAACTATTGAGTTTATGAAAAAGTTTTTCAAACAAAAGTTGTTTATTTTAAAGAGAAGATGTTTTTTTGTCAACAAATTTTTTTTTCTATCTGTTACGGTTTCAAAGATGTGTAATTCCCCCCCCCCCCCCCTTATGCACAAATTTGTGCACAAATTTGCTCTTTGTGCACAAATTATGAGAAAACTATTGAGTTTATGGAAAAACATTTCAAGCAAAAGTTGATTATTTTATAATGAAGAAGATTTTATGTCAATAAATTTTTTTTCTATCTCTTACGGTTTCAAAGGCGAACATTTCCACCCCTCCTAGTGGGGGGAAACACGTTCCGATTTTGCCCATTAACGAACTTTACCTTACTTTTTTGGTCTAGAACACACAGAAAAATTTTCAGCTCGTTACCTCTTTTCGTTCTTGAGTTATCGGGTTCACAGACGGACAGACGAATAAGGCCGAATTAGGCCATTTTATGAATACCTTTGTGAAGCATTTTTGTCAAGGATTAATATTTTCAAGCGTTACATAGACGGGACTAAATATAATATACCTTGTATATTTACATATACAGGATATAAAAATAGTATGTATAGTTGTTATGTATACCTACGGGTCCATGGAGCCCATGCCTTCATTCGCCTGTCAATTGAATTTCTCATTTTTTTCAAGTTTGAGGACAAATTTTGATAAAACTGTTGAGTTTATGAAAAAAGTTTTCAAACAAAAGTTGTTTATTTCAAAGAGAAGAAGATTTTTGGCTTAAAAATTTTTTTTCTATCTCCTACGGTTTCAAAGATATAATTTTTCCCCCCTAGTGGGGGGAAACACGTTCTGATTTTGCCCATTAACGAACTTGACCTTACTTTTTTGGTCAAGAATACACACACAAATTTTCAACTCGATATCTCTTTTCGTTTTTGAGTTATCGGCTTCACAGACGGACAGACGGACGGACGGACATGTGAAAAAGGCCGAATTAGGCCATTTTATGAATATCTTTGTGAAGCATTTTTGTCAAGGATTAATATTTTCAGGCGTTACAAAGTCGGGACTAAACTTAATATACCTTGTATATTTACAAATATACTGGGTATAAAAATAGTATGTACAGTTGTTATACATACCTACGGGTCCATGGAGCCCATGCCTTTATTCGCCAATCAATTGTATTTCTCATTTTTTTCAACTTTGAGGGTAAATTTTGAGAAAACTGTTGAGTTTATGAAAAAAGTTTTCAAACAAAAGTTGTTTATTTTAAAGAGAAGAAAATTTTTGTTGACAAAAATTTTTTCTATCTCCTACGGTTTCAGAGATATAATTTTTCCCCCCTGGTGGGGGGAAACACGGTCCGATTTTGCCCGTTAACGAACTTGACCTTACTTTTTTGCTCTAGAACACACACAAAAATTTTCAGGCCGTTATCTCTTTTCGTTCTTGAGTTATCGGCTTCACAGACGGACAGACGGACAGACGGACATGTGAAAAAGGCCGAATTAGGCCATTTTATGAATACCTTTGTGAAGCATTTTTGTCAAGGATTAATATTTTCAGGCGTTACAAAGTCGGGACTAAACTTAATATACCTTGTATATTTACAAATATACTGGGTATAATAAATGTATAAAACTGGCTAAGAGCAAGTAAGAGTCTCACAATTAGCGTCTCGTACCAATGTTGACACCCAAGTGAGAGCAGTTAATAGACCAAATTAAGGTATTTCCAAACTATTATTAGGTTGTCAAGAACTTCACGAACTTCACAATATTAGTAAAATGAATCCTTTGAAACCAGCTGAATTTTTGTGATAATTTATCCCCATGGCGTTTTTGAGAATATCGTTACGTAAGTTGGAGAAATTGAACCTGCATCTTCATAAACATGGTGAAATAAAATGCACGATTCCGACTGTTTTTACTTCGAACTCTCTCAATATAGTCAGTCGGTTGTTTTGAAATTCGACACATACTTTCCTCAATTCCATACAAATATTTTTCCTTAAAACTTTGGGAGAAAGCCCATCGGGTTGGTAAGTTTTTTTCATATATATTTATTTGTGTATACTTAAGCGTCAACATTACGATGTTTGTCCAAATTCCTTTCGGTTACGTAAGACAAACTGTAGAAGACTTTTAGCGTATACTATTTAGACAAATGTCATTGTCATGCATTTTTATCGCTAAAATTTGTAACTTAGCGATTTTTAACATCTAATAGGTAGGATCGATGGGCATTTGATGAAATTTTTACGTAATTCCAACATTGGTGCAAAAACAATAGCTGCATTTCCTTTGGAGGAAATTCGCTAATAAATAAAAACTATACGTCAGAAAAGAACGCGCCAAAGATATTTTTTTATAAATTATAAATTTTCATTCGAAAGCGGCCATGCATTTGAAAAGTCTAAAAAGTTCATTGGTCTCTTGATTCGTTGACACTGGGATAGACAATTATAAAATTTATTTTGAATTTATGTAAACATTAAAATTTTTCGTATCACAGAAATTAATTTGATGCGTCATGTAACAAAATATCTGGGTTATCAAATCTGCGAAAACATCCCTAGCTAGTTCATATAACAATTTTATTTAATTATTTATTTCTTATTTTTAAAGAATGAAAGAATTCATACACGATTTTATGAAGAAACACATTATTATACCCAGTATATTATAAATATACAAGGTATATTAAGTTTAGTTCCGACTTAAAAATATATTGATCGCAGAAAAAAATTTTTGCTATAGATGTTCTATAAAATTACCTAATTAGTCCATTTCCGCATGTCCGTCTGTCTGTCTGTCCGTCTGTGAACACTCAAAAACGAATAGAGATAACGAGCTGAAATTTTTTTTCTGTGTTAGCAAAAAAGTAAGGTCAAATTTGTTAATTGGCAAAATCGGATCATGTTTGGACAAAATGGGCAAAACTGTCTATCTTTGAAACCGTGAGAGATATAACAAAAGTTTAAATAGAAAAACTATTTTTCTTTTTAAAATAAACAACTTTTGTTTGAAAATTTTTTCCATAAACTCAATAGTTTTCTTATAATTTGTGTTCAAATTTCCTCGGAAAGTGAAAAATATACCCATCTTTAAAACCATACGAGATTTTTGTAAATTGTGGGATAGTTCAAAAATTGTTAACAATTCAAATATTGATACACAGCTCAGTATATACTGGGTATTCAAACAATTAACTCAGTTAGTTGTTACATTACTTGTTTGTTTTTTATAAATTTGATACAATTTATATAATGTTATATACAAATTGTTAAGAAGTCAAACATTGATACACAGCTCAGTATATACTGGGTATTCAAACAGTTAACTCAGTTAGTTTTTGCATTCATTTTTTTTTATAAATTTGATACAATTTATATAATGTTATATACAATTACTGTAACATAAATACAAAATAAAATCAGGAATATTTTATGCGAATCTTTTCTAAAAGTCTAATATCACTTTACTTTCGTAGGTAGACGTATGGTAATATATATATATATATTTTATTTTTGTAGATGGTTCAAGATGGTTTTAGAAAGCAGTATGTTATATGATACGTTTATCGTTTTCTTGAAAACCTTTCCGATTGAATTCAATATCTTCAAATAAAAAATCATCCTAGATTGATTTCAATGTAGTATATTAATAGAAATAAAAAAATATTTTGACAAAATGGAAACCCGACTTCAAAAATCAAATATTCTTAAACCAAAAATGCACTAAAAAGTAATAAAATAATTGCGTATTCTTGTGTCAATTTTAGTTCACCTAAGCAAAATTTTTTAAATACATATGTACAATTATTGTTATTTTTGGACAATTATTGCCTTTTCTTTTAAGATTCGTACGCTTATGGATTTCTAAGAGGGACGGAGTAACAAAAAATTTAGAATTTCTCCCTCCTGAAAAAGAAAAGGTGTGGGTAGACAGCGATGACATGAAAATATAGAGATAATTTTATTTCAAATTTCGGTCCGTCAGATTTCTAGGAGCTTCCTTATCGGGTTTTACTGAAATTTCATATATTCTAGGTGAGATTCACTGAATATCTTGTATCTGCTTTAATCGAGAAATTCACAGTAGCAGAACCCACATGACTGAACCCATTGTGGACTCCTGTTGTGAGTTGGTACATTCGTCGATCATATCCGGAGATGAATACCGTGACCTCCCAAAGTTGTATCCTGTTCAGGTTGAGTGAATCGAAGGCCAGCCTCTTGGATGAAAGTATCTTCTCGAGTGTTTGCAACAATTTTTGATAATTTCCTTGTACTGTTAAAATAAATATTTCCAAAATCCATTGACGATCGTGTACAATGTCTCTGAACTTAGTCATTCATGTGAGTTAAATTAGATTCGAGTGAGGAGTAAGTCTTATAAAGAGCATTTGTGCCGCGACCAATTTGATCTATTGTACCTCCTTTCCTACAAAGGATTTCCAGAAGTCCTATGGTCATGGTAAACGATAGAATTTTCCTCGGCTACAACTCATTGATTTCGCCTGGCTGAAAGTCTGGCCATACCAAATGATAGTGTCTTTTGAGTGAGAGACTTTCGCAGTCACACAAAATGCGAATTTCGGTCTTCCCCTCTTCTTGACAAAATCTGCAGAGATCATTCTCTGTGAGATGGATTTTGTGCAGATGTTTATTGAGTATGCAGTGAGCCAGTAAGGAGGCCACTAAATAAGCCTCAATTGGTTTCTTCCTAGGTCTAGACGATCAACGATTTTTTTCCATGGGAAGCTTTTTATAAGAGCCTTCGCATGATTTTGACCATGAACTTATTTATCCAAGAACGGTTGGAATAATCGCCCATTATTTTATTTTATCTTTTATTGTGCTTTTGGGTACTCCAAGAAACGGCTCTGGGCCGTTTAGTACAGCACTAGCACCCATTCTAACTAACTCATCCGCCATCTCGTAACTTTGCTATGTTTTGCTATGTGAGTCGATACACTCCAGGAAAATTTTGAACTTTATGGTGAACCTTACGCTTTAAGCGCGGTCTGACTATCGGATAAAATATATATTATTCTACCTTTCTAGCTCCGCAAAAGGTTCTTGATTACACATCTATTAATACCATACACTTTGGCCTGGAATATCGAGGCGTTTTAACCAAAACAGATATGGATAATCATACTTGGTCGCTTACACTATACTCCTGATTCTACTCCAGTATCCGTTTAGTATTCATCAGTATAGCAGATTATATTTTGGCGGTCGGAGGGGAACGCGGCATTCTCCCATTATGATCTGTCATATATTTTGACTTCAAATGGTCTGTAGAATTCATTTGGCGTACGATCGGATCATTTTCTATCCAGCTCATGGAAGTTACATGAATGTATAAGTTTCATGATAACATGCGAATTTATTTTACAATTTTTTTTAATGTGATTTAATATCATCATATCATCATTGCTACACCTCCACCCCCTCTCCACACCCCAACCATAATGTTTTTACTGTGTATTATACATATTTTTACATGTGTCAATGTAATACAATATATCGCACGATTTGCTTATGAAGATATGATGTACACTCCCGTTCAATAAAATTGAACCGACCTGAACCCAATCAGTCTCTCACAATTTTGAATATTGCTGTAGTAAACGTTTTTGACAGATACAACATTTTATTTAATTTTTGTACGTAAAAGGGAGATATGACACTTAACATTTACTTACATAACGCAGGAGCTGCTTCGTTACGCAGGAGCTGCTTCAACTTAGCGAATTTCCTTAGAATACATAAATCACTCGCTAGCTGTCACAATTTAAGTCTGATCAAAATGAAGTGTCGTATATGACTTTAGTATTTCCAATTTTATTAATAAATGACATACGTCAAGGGGAAATGGGGGCATACAGAAAGAAGAAAACACCAAATATAAAATATCTCTTTTAATATTAGAACAATAAAAAAATGCGTAAGGAATAAAGTTGTAGAAAATCACGTTTGCTACAACTCATCACCTCATCACTTTTGCTCAAACTCTAATGTGTATAGAGATATTGAGGAATTTAATTTTCAATCTTAAACCGTCAATATTTCTGTAAATATTAGTGTAACAGAAAAAATGATAAGAAACAAAATTACAATAAAAGTTAGTACCTACAACTTTACGTTTAATAAATTTTTCGAATATTAAGGGAGATTTGTCAAATATTGTGTTTCCCTCTCTCACTAAACACCCCTTTCCCCTTGACCGGTTTTGAATACCAGAACCGTCTCAAATACCAAAGTTCATTCCAATCAAATAAAAAATGTGACTGCTAGAGCGATTACAGATACATATATATATATATATATATATATATATATATATATATATATATATATATATATTGTGGTAATGAAAATTAGTGAAATAATTTTTGAAGCCTCAACGCACAATTTTAATTGCTAAAAAGGGAACAATAAGGTCTTCGTTGATTTATTTATTTTTAATCTTTAAAAAAGGACTGAATCAAACTTGCAAATCAAAGAATAATTAATCAAATAATTATTGAATATTGATTTTAAATTTTTAATAAAATCAAAGATAAAAATTATTATTTTTGGAAAAAAAAATATATATAAAATTTATTTACACAAATTAAAATAATTTTTATACATAACAGTTAAAATGTTGTAAATAAGTAAATAATTTTTTTTATGTAACCAAATTCACACAAGCAAGTTACGAATAGAATATTATGTTGTAGTATATACAAATATTGGATTGGTAAGCTAGAATGTCACAAAATATGTTTTGAAAAAAATTATGTTTTTGTTATTCGTTTTAACATGTCTGAATTTTGGCTGTATATAAAGACCCGATTCTACCAATCCAAAAGTGAGTTCTAAAATTCAGTCCGAAAGGAACAGTAGTACGGTTTGAGGTTACCATTGTTGAATTAATCATTGTTAAAAATTAGTATTGTTTGAATAAAAAAAAATTGTTGAACAAAATTAAACATTTTGTTTATTTATTTTTTTTGTTTCGAGTATTTGAATCTCTAGTAGATTCAACAGTGCTCCTTTTTTTTAAAAGTTAAAAAGAGAGCCAAGATACCGCGACAATATATATATGTATATATATATATATATATATATATATATATATATATATACATATATATATATATATATATATATATATATATATATATACATATATATATATATATATATATATATATACATATATATATATATATACATATATATATATATATATATATATATACATACATATATATATATATATATATATAAATTTTACAGATGGTGATTTTCGACATCTACTAGGTAGGATCGACGAACATTTGAAGAAATTTTTGCAAAATTTTGAAGTCGATTCGAGACCAATAGCTCTATTTTCTTTCAGGAAATTCACTAAAATATACTACTTACCTTTGTTTATAAATAAATAATATACAGAGAGTTACAAAAGTGAGGAGTTTTATGAAATGTACGAAAATTAACATTTTAGTATGGCTCAATTTTGTTGAACGGGAGTGTACGTTTTACGTTTTTTTTATATATTAATGTAACAGTATAGCAGCCAGCGTAGAGAACATGTCTGATAAATTTCAGGAAATAAGATGTCATGTATCATTTTTATCGTTTTTTTTTTGTTGTAGAATGTTCATACATATAATCGTAATAATAATAATGCTTATAGAAAGCTGCTCAATGTATCTGTATGTTTATTTTATATATCTCATCTATATTGCATCTACTATTAGATGACAGGATCTCACTCAGTATGATACCACCCACCCATCATAGTCGTTAAATTTGTCCGACAAAAAATATACATGTGAGAGGGACCAAGTTTGTGCACACACACAAAAACTATTCATATCCCAGCTAAAACAAAAAATGTTCGCCTAAAAATGTAGTGAAATCTATAAGGACCAAGATTTTTTACAAAATGTGAAAAATACAACTAGATAGATAGATTGTAGAGGTTGTCCTGGATGGGACATACTTGACCATAAGATCCATTGTGATGCCTAAGGATGTAAGGATGTGAGTGGAGGACAAGGAATTTTGAGTGTCGACTGGGAATTGGTAGGATGTGCGGCTGCAGCCAACTTTGATAGGAACTATGCCGATACTCATCTAGAGTTTGTGAAGGCAACTGCAGAAAACCTTCACAAGCATAGCCGGATACTTCGTTCTTGTCCATACGCCGACATTTTAGTCAATTAACCGCCGCTTTTTTTTGTTAACAATTAATAAACTGCCGATGTCGAGATTCGAACCCATAACCTCCTAGTTCCAAGTACACACAACTAACTGACTTAATTACTTAAATACCCGGTATATACTACATTTATGAAGAAAAGTTTTAAACAAAAGTTGTTTATTTAAAAAAAAGGAACATTTTTTGTCATTAAATTTTTGTTCTACCTCTTATAGTTTCAAAGATTGGCAGTTTTGTCCATTTTACCCAAATATAATCCGATTTTCCTAGCTTGACCTTACTTTTTAGCTCTAGCACATACGCACAGAATTTCTGCTTGGTATCTCTCTAAGCTAATGAGTTATCCGCAGACGGGTGGACAGACGGACAGACGAACGGACATGCTGCAATGACTAATTAGGTCATTTTATAATTACCTATACCAAAATTTTAGTCGGAACTAAACTTAATATACCCTGGTATATATTATATAACGGGCATAAAAATGAGAAAATGATTGGTATATATTTATTGGGTTAGTTTCTTAAGTGCTGGGTTAAAATCTGAAATCCGAAAAGGAAAAGTCCGGTTTTCAAACTTTTGTGAGTGATTTCAGTCTAAGACCAATCTGCCTAATAAAAATCAACTTTCTAGAACAACTGGAAATACCATAGAAAATTGATGATGTGTTAGTGAGTGGGTGAGTTAGACAAGCAATTAAAGCTGTAATGTTGGAACTTGGTACGTACAATCAAATGGTATCAGTCCAAGTGGCCGAGCGGTCTAAGGCGTTATATCTGCGAAGTATGCCTACTTGGAAACTGGCAGGTTATAGGTTCGAATCCCGACATCGGCAGTTTGTCAATTATTGAGAAAAAAAAGTGCGGTTCATTGACTAAACAGTCGGCGTATGGACAAGAACGAAGTAACCGGCTATGCTTGAGAAGGTTTTCTGCAGTTTCATCTACGAACTACAGATGGATATCAGCACAGTTCCTATCATAGTCGGCTGCAGCCGCATATTCTACCAATTCCTAGTCTATACACAAAAAATCATTCCACTCCACTCACATGATCACATCCTTGGGCATCACAATGGACCTTATGGTCGAAGTGTACCCCGTCCAGGGCAGCCTCTGCAATCTATCTATCTACTGTCAAATGGTGGGTTTCAATCAACGTTTTAAATTTCATAGCTCTTTTGATTACTGAGATACGGAGGAAAAAAACTTATAATCCTTCCTGTAAACATAGTAGGTCTGAAACTTGGTCTGATGCACTACCGTGCTATGTAATGTCTAACAACGCTGCAAATGACTTACACAAGAGTTTATTAACCTCCGACCAAAAAATTCCGTCAAATGCAAGCTGTTTCCATCTTGTACAATAAGTGTTTCATGAAATTAATAATGTTCAATATAGCATGATTTTTAAATGAAATTATTTATATCCACAGACACCTGAAAAGCTTTTTAGCGAATTTCCTGAAAGGAAATAGAGCTATTGGTCCCGTACCGAAGTCAAAATTTCGCAAAAATTTCTTCAAATGTCCATCGATCCTACCTAGTAGATGTCAAAAATCACCATCTGAAAAATTTATATATATATATCTATGGACATATATATATATATATATATATATACATATATATATATATATATATATATATATATATATGTGTCTGTCATCACTCTAGCGGTCACAGTTTTCATTTTATCGGGATGAGATTTGGTATTTGAGGCGCTTTTGATATTCAAAAGGTCAAGTTCGTTAATGGGTAAAATCGGACCAGGGGAAAGGGGGGTTTAGAGGGAGGGGGAAACATAAAATTTGAGATATCTCCCTTAAAATTTGAAAAATCGAAAAATTTATAAGAAGTAAAGTTGTAGGTACTAAGTTTTACTGTAATTTTGTTTCTTATCATTTTTTCTGTAACAATAATATTTACAGAAATATTGACGGTTTAATATTGAAAATTAAATTCCTTAATATCTCTGTACACATTAGAGTTTGAGCAAAAATGATAAAGTGATGAATTGTAGCAAATTTGATTTTATACAACTTTATTCCTTTCGCATTTTTCGATTGTTCTAATATTAAGAGAGATATTTTATATTTTGTGTTTTCTTCTTTTTTGATACCTCCCCCCATTCGCCTCGACGTATGTCATTTATTGAGAAAATTGGACTTGCAAATGCTAAAATCATATATGACATTTCATTTTGATCAGACTAAAATTGTGATCACTAGAGAGTGATTTATTCTAAGGAAATTCGCTAAGTTGAAGCAGCTCCTGCGTAACGAATTTTTTATTGACACCCCACGCAATAATTTCTCAGTTTAAAAACTCGAAAACTAATTCTCTAAGATAGATATATAGATTATATCTATCTGGATTGTGAGTTCATTTCAACAAATCTTCTTTTAAGAATTTTTGCATTAGTAGCATCACCAGGATCCATACAAAGCCTTTGGGCAATCTCAAAATCAGTTGAAAAACGATTCCGAAGGGTGTTCATTAAAACAAAAGGATCGAAATTCAGATTTTGAGATGGCCACCACGTAGCCCAGACTGACCTCCCATAGAATATCATGGATGAATTTGTCCGACGTATAAGACGATGGAATTAATCCTACTGGTAGCTCACAGAGGCCCATAATAGCTTTTGTGCAGGAAAAGGAGGTAATCGCCCAAGATGTCGTAGCGAACTTATTTAAAAGCCTACAAGGTGCTTACAAGGCTTGAGGTAGTCAATAGAGCAAAAGCAGGTAATATCGACTGTTAAAAGTTTAATTCCTTCCAAAAATCTCGAAATAAATTTTTCGGCAGTTTGTCAATTATTGAGAAAAAAAAGTGCGGTTCATTGACTAAACAGTCGGCGTATGGACAAGAACGAAGTAACCGGCTATGCTTGAGAAGGTTTTCTGCAGTTTCATCTACGAACTACAGATGGATATCAGCACAGTTCCTATCATAGTCGGCTGCAGCCGCATATTCTACCAATTCCTAGTCTATACACAAAAAATCATTCCACTCCACTCACATGATCACATCCTTGGGCATCACAATGGACCTTATGGTCGAAGTGTACCCCGTCCAGGGCAGCCTCTGCAATCTATCTATCTACTGTCAAATGGTGGGTTTCAATCAACGTTTTAAATTTCATAGCTCTTTTGATTACTGAGATACGGAGGAAAAAAACTTATAATCCTTCCTGTAAACATAGTAGGTCTGAAACTTGGTCTGATGCACTACCGTGCTATGTAATGTCTAACAACGCTGCAAATGACTTACACAAGAGTTTATTAACCTCCGACCAAAAAATTCCGTCAAATGCAAGCTGTTTCCATCTTGTACAATAAGTGTTTCATGAAATTAATAATGTTCAATATAGCATGATTTTTAAATGAAATTATTTATATCCACAGACACCTGAAAAGCTTTTTAGCGAATTTCCTGAAAGGAAATAGAGCTATTGGTCCCGTACCGAAGTCAAAATTTCGCAAAAATTTCTTCAAATGTCCATCGATCCTACCTAGTAGATGTCAAAAATCACCATCTGAAAAATTTATATATATATATCTATGGACATATATATATATATATATATATATACATATATATATATATATATATATATATATATATATATGTGTCTGTCATCACTCTAGCGGTCACAGTTTTCATTTTATCGGGATGAGATTTGGTATTTGAGGCGCTTTTGATATTCAAAAGGTCAAGTTCGTTAATGGGTAAAATCGGACCAGGGGAAAGGGGGGTTTAGAGGGAGGGGGAAACATAAAATTTGAGATATCTCCCTTAAAATTTGAAAAATCGAAAAATTTATAAGAAGTAAAGTTGTAGGTACTAAGTTTTACTGTAATTTTGTTTCTTATCATTTTTTCTGTAACAATAATATTTACAGAAATATTGACGGTTTAATATTGAAAATTAAATTCCTTAATATCTCTGTACACATTAGAGTTTGAGCAAAAATGATAAAGTGATGAATTGTAGCAAATTTGATTTTATACAACTTTATTCCTTTCGCATTTTTCGATTGTTCTAATATTAAGAGAGATATTTTATATTTTGTGTTTTCTTCTTTTTTGATACCTCCCCCCATTCGCCTCGACGTATGTCATTTATTGAGAAAATTGGACTTGCAAATGCTAAAATCATATATGACATTTCATTTTGATCAGACTAAAATTGTGATCACTAGAGAGTGATTTATTCTAAGGAAATTCGCTAAGTTGAAGCAGCTCCTGCGTAACGAATTTTTTATTGACACCCCACGCAATAATTTCTCAGTTTAAAAACTCGAAAACTAATTCTCTAAGATAGATATATAGATTATATCTATCTGGATTGTGAGTTCATTTCAACAAATCTTCTTTTAAGAATTTTTGCATTAGTAGCATCACCAGGATCCATACAAAGCCTTTGGGCAATCTCAAAATCAGTTGAAAAACGATTCCGAAGGGTGTTCATTAAAACAAAAGGATCGAAATTCAGATTTTGAGATGGCCACCACGTAGCCCAGACTGACCTCCCATAGAATATCATGGATGAATTTGTCCGACGTATAAGACGATGGAATTAATCCTACTGGTAGCTCACAGAGGCCCATAATAGCTTTTGTGCAGGAAAAGGAGGTAATCGCCCAAGATGTCGTAGCGAACTTATTTAAAAGCCTACAAGGTGCTTACAAGGCTTGAGGTAGTCAATAGAGCAAAAGCAGGTAATATCGACTGTTAAAAGTTTAATTCCTTCCAAAAATCTCGAAATAAATTTTTTTATTTAAATTTTATGAAAGGTAGTCTTTACTTAAAATCACCAGTGGTATCTGCTTATAACAAAGGCCACCAACATCGTTTTTCTTTTTAACCTTTATTAATCTTAATTGCATTACCTTAATGATGTGGGTGGACAGCTAGGAATAATATGCTGACTAGAAATAGGTAGACTGTGTGACTGCATTTGATGTTGATAGGAATTATCCCGAGATTACTTTGGAGTTTCTGAAGAGAAACTCCAGAAAAACCTTCGCAAACATAGCGGATAACTTCGTCCTTATTGATTGATTGATTTAAACAAAACTTTATTTTGCCTAGTAAAATAAAGTCAAAACAGTTTGTTGAAAGTTACTGAAGTAACAACATGTAGTTACCGAAATAACAAAGGACATATGCAGTGTTTCTGCAAAGGTATCTAAATATGAAAGTATAATGAGGTTTAGTAGCGAGTCCACTAGAATTCAAAGACAATTTAATTAATTAACCGTGCCATTGACAAACTGTCACCACCACAGGGAATTGAACCCGCCACCATCCAGTTCCAAGCAGAGCGCGTTTAACCACACGGCCACTTGGAGTAGTCTATTGATCTGAATTAAATTTGATTAAGGTACACACACAACATCGTGATACATCCTGTATACCTACGTGTCGAAACTTAAAATATAAATAAATCTTGAAGCATAATGTTAAGATAACGGGAAGCTTTAATGGATGACGATGGCAATAATAAAAGCTTAGAGTGTATGAATTCTGTTGAGGGATAAAAGTTCTGTTATGAATGAAATTGAAATTCAATTTAGATGAATTCTAAATGAATTATATTTTTTTTATATTCTGTACATACAATATTTATAAGGATATGATACCGTGTGTTCATTTGAAAAGTTTTCACCTAACTGTTTATTAAAATATGCATTTTAGAAAAAAAAGTTTCAAGCAAAAGTTAGTTCAACCTACAGTAAACATAAGCCTCAATTTGGGGAAATATGCCACGGTCTTTCAAGCAGAAGTCTACGCCATACTGGCTTGCATCCGTGAGAACCTACGTAGAGGCTACATAAACCAGAACGTATGTATTCCCTCGGATAGTCAAGCTACTCTAAAGGCCTTGTCTGGAACTGAGATCACCTCAGGAGTATTCAAGGATTGATTGGAGGAACTGCTGAAGCTGGCAAAACGAAACAATGTTAAATTGATCTGGGTGCCTGGGTCACAGTGGTTTCGAAGGCAACAAGAAAGCAGATGTCTTAGCAAAGAAAGGAGTCAGAATGCCCTTCATAGACCCAGTGCCTATTTTAGGAATTTCAAGGACTGCATGTAAACAGGTGACCAAGGAGTGGTCAAATGCTAAACACCGTGATCACTGGGAAAATGTACCGCGGCAGGAGCTCGGGAAAATACTGCTTCAGCACTGAAGGTGAAAAGGACGCAACTGTGGAGGTATACCGGATCCATTAATGGGCATTATCCCCTGCGGAAGCATTTGCACACAATGGGACTCCATAACGGGTCCATTGTGTGCAGATGGTCTTCGACATCTCACCCCGAATATATGCACCTTCAGGAAGACCTGATAAGCAAGCTTTTGGCTATAGCCAATATATGGGAGAAGCCCCATCTCGTCGGGCTGAAGTAGAAGGGAGAGCACAATGAACCATAAGGCCAAAGTACAATACTTTTAAGACCCTAAGATGTATCTATCCATCTATTGTTTTATTTACATTTAAAAATCGAGCGACTTTATTGAAAGATCCTATATGTTACAAATTTCAATCAACTAATGATATTTCAATAAATAATCGTGGTATTTCGGAGTATGAATTTATTACTGCATCCGAATTGTCGAAGCGTATTAAATAGACTGGTCTCTAGTTTTCAAGGGCACCAAAAGGAATGTTGACAGTGTGGATAGACCAGTCACACCCACCCTCTTTATTTTGCTTTGTAATATAACCTTTTAATGAACGCTTGTAACTTTTTTTAAATTTAGATATATATATATATATATATATATATATATATATATATATATATATTTATATATATACATATATATATATATATATATAATATATATATATATATATATTATATATATATATATATATTTACGTATACAATATAAAAAGCTTTCTAATAATGTTCAAAATTTTATGATATATTTTAAGAGAGTAATAATTTTATTGAGTGTCCAATTATATTTAAACCTACATTTGCGTGAGCGTTAATAACGACACATTTGATTGGTGTAATAAAATTTTATTATCTTACTGCAAAAAATTACCCGTTGAAAATCCAACGGTAATTAGATACCAGGTAAACTTTACAGAAAGGGTGCTAACGTATTTCTTTTTATACCCAGTATATTTGTAAATATACAAAGGTATATTAATAAAGATTATTAAAATAATCAAAGAGAACTCTAGGTTTTTTTGAAATTATATTTCAAATTTTGCCCCTATTCCTAGAACATTTGTTTGTATTTTATAAATACGTATTTCGACTACTATGTAGTCATCATCAGTATGAATTAGCTAATCGTAACTATCTCTGGGATATGCTAATTTGTAACGCTTGAAAATATTGACTGACTGAATTTGGTGACAATTTTAGTCGTGAAATTGTAAACCAAATAAGTAACAAGTAACATATCCTGCGACAATATAAGAGTAATTGTAATAAGAGTAAAATTAACAGGAATACATGTGAATGAAGGAAATTTTAACAAGAGTAATTTCAATACAATTTAAAATTTATTATATTTTAAATCCAATATATTTTAATTTAGTTAAATTTCTATTTATTTTTATTTTTGTCTATTGATCTCGACTTTATATCTATTTCTAATTACGACTAGCTAAAAGTACGACTAGCTAATTTATACTGATGATGACTACATTGTAGTCGAAATACGTATTTAAAATACAAAAAACTGATCTAGGTAAAGGGGGCGAATTTGGAATTTTATTTCAAAAACCTAGAGTTCTCACTAATTATCACTCGATAATATAATGTTCCAAGTCTATACACAAAAATTCCTTCCACAGCACTCACATCCTCACATCCTTAGGCATCACAATGGACCTTATCTATCTATCTACATAGACGCTGGTTTACAAATAAAACACGATACAAGAAATATGTAAACAGTAATTAAGTAAAATTAATAATACACGGACATCAAAAAGAGAGGTAAAGATAATATACAATGCACTGCCATAACATCTAAGGTAGCTGATTTGGTAGAGCATTGGACTAGAATGTCAGAGGCCATGGGTTCAAGCCCAATCCAAGATGTGTATGATTTTTTAACCCGACTTCAAAAAAGGAGTATGGTTCTCAATTCGTCTGTATTTTTTTTTTTTTTCTTTTTTTTTTTTTTTATGTTTGTTACCTCAGAACTCCGTCATTTATGAACCGATTTTGAGTTTTTTTTTTTTGTTTTAAAGGGTTTGATTCCCGATTGGTCCCATTGTCACCAAATCGCATTCTGATGAGGGGATCTCCGGAAAATCGAGGAAAATCCTCATTTTATATGTGATAACCGATTTCTGCGAAATTTTTTTTTTTTTTGAAAGGGTATACTCATTCATAATGGGAAAATAAGAAAATTTTTTTAAAAACCGACTTCAAAAAAAATTTTTCCTTAAAAAAAAAACCGACCCCAAAAAAAAAAAATTTTACAAAAAAAAACCAAATTCCTTGTAAAGAAAACTGAAAATCTGTTATAAAAAAATGCATTGAAAATTTAAAAAAAAAAAAAAAAACGGGTAAAAAAAAAAGTGTTATAAAAAAATTCACTAAAAATTAGTTGGTCGTTTAGTAGGTCTACCCATATTTAGACAAATAAAATCAGTTATAGAACTTCAAAGTCACTAAAAAGCGAGAAATAAAACCTATTTTGACAAAATGGAAACCCGACTTCCAAAACCAAATATTCTGTAACAAAAGATGCACTAAAAAGTAAAAAAATAATTGCATATTCTTGTGCCAATTTTAGTTCACCAAAGCAAAAATTTTTAAATATATATGTACAATTAATGTCATTTTTGGAGGCGGTGTCCAAAAGTTATGTGAATTTCTCTATGCTGACACCGCCTCCAAAAATAACTATAATTGTACATATATATTTAAAAATTTTTGCTTTGGTGAACTAAAATTGGCACAAGAATATGCAATTATTTTTTTACTTTTTAGTGCATCTTTTGTTACAGAATATTTGGTTTTGGAAGTCGGGTTTCCATTTTGTCAAAATAGGTTTTATTATATGAAGTATTTGATGTCAAAGAATATTATATAGTTTTTGAACTATCACAGGACATCATACATTGTACATCGGATAATCCACAAAATAATGTGTATATATATATAATGATGAATACTATAAAATTGTATAAGTTTTACAATTTTAATAATCACCTTATTTTTGTTTGTAGGCTATTCAGCAGCATTTCTCACCTTATACTCACCATGAATGACCTTTCCAGTATATAGGTACTTACAATCATCATTAGAGTCATTTTATGGTTATAGAAACAACTCCTACATTTCAATGAGTTCCCAAAGAACAACTCCCACACGTATACGATACGCAGCACACAAATATATACCACTTAGCAAAGTAGTTCAGAATGAAAAAAAAAAAACTTGAAACATTTTTCTTTTAAAAGATTTTTACAAAAAAAACACGATGTGTTTGGAAAGCAAATGAAAAACACGATTTCTATATACGCTGAATAAAATTAAAATAGCAATTATTTTGAAGTTTTATATATAAAATAAAAACAGATCGTATTTGAATACCCGACATTTCCCGAGTAAGAATTCGTTAAAAATAAATTACGTTATTAAGGATAGTTGTCGTAATACAATGTTGTCAAAAAGTTGTCGAGCGTATGTGTATAGTAATAGTGAAGGAACGTATAGCAAAATAAGCCATAATTTTTACCCAAGACTGTACCGGTAGACAGGTTACACATACGATACTTATATATACGTATACACAGGGTGGCGCATAAGTAACGTTATGATTTAATTAATGAATATGTATTTGTGTATCATTTGGTAGTAACTCGTGAACCAATTGAATCTTATATGGGAAACGGTGTAATGTATATAAAATTCGTTGCAAATCCTGGCTAGATATAACCAACTGTTGAGAACGTCGCCTGGTGGAAGTTTCGGGGGTTTCCTTAACACTTGCTTGCACCCGAGCAATGTTCACATCATTTCGTATTGCACGAGATCGTCCAGCACACGGCAGGTCACGGAATCGGAAAATTGTCGGAACATGAAAGAAATTTCGATATGATCTTTGTGTCTGAATAATCGAATGCTGACTTTCATAATAAAATTGAACAGTTTTGGTTCTTTGTTCTGTGCTGAGTCGTTCCATCATAAAGTTCCCAAGTTTTCCAAAGTTAATTCTGAAAAAATAATACGTAAACAAAAAATTTATTCAATAATTAAATCATAACGTCACTTATTCGCCACCCTATATAATGATCTTAGTCCATATGATTTGTCCCTTGCCGCATGTCGAACGATAAACCTAAACGAAAAGAGAGAAGTTGAAATTTTGTTTTTGTGTTCTAGAGATAAAAAGTAAGGTCAAGGACGAGAATGAGCCAGATCTCAAAATGTATCCCCCATCAGAGGGTTAAATTAAACTTTTGTAAGAAACTTTTTTTTCATAAACTGACTAGTCTTGCCGCAGATTTAGTTCTACCATTCGTAATTTCTCTTACCGGATATTTAAGCAATTTACTCGGTTAGATGTTATTTTCAATTTATAAAGATTATTAAAATAATCAAAGAGAACTCTAAATTTTTTGAAGTTAATTTTCAAATTTTGCCTCAATTCCTAGAATATTTGTTTGTATTTTATAAATACGTAATTCGACTACAAAGTAGTCATCATTAGTAGGAATTAGCTAATCGTAACTATCTCTGAGCTATGGAGTCAGAGATATGTTGCTCGTTGCTAATTTGGTGCGTGTCTCACAATGATTTAAAAAAAGTTTGGTTTTTAATGCGAGACATGCACCATATTAGCAACAAGCAACATATCTCTAACTCCATATCCCAGAGATAGGTACGATTAGCTAATTCATACTGATGATGACTACTTTGAAGTCGAATTACGTATTTATAAAATACAAATAATTGTACTAGGAATTGGTGCAAAATTTGAAATTTTGAGATAATTTTCAATTGTTTTAAATTATAATAAACAAAAATTTGTTTTAAATTGACTTTTTTGTTTGGCGATATATTTATATTCTGACTAGCGATTTATAGGCTTGACGTTAAACTACGGCAGTGATGCATTCTTTGAGGTTATTCCCAATCAATGAATTTAGATTGATAGATTTGTGCGACGTCGTTCCATATCCTACAAAGCCATTTCTTAAGAAAAAATAATTTGCTAAATATCGGATACAAACATTTCATATAGATTTTTAGACCATTTTACTGTTTATAATAATATATTGATCCATTGCTACCCCAAAAATTCTTACCCTAAGACACACAGCTTAAGAAAAATGTTTTCTTTAATAATATTTTTAATAAGTAACCATTATAATTAGAATAAAGTTCTTATCAACGACGACACACTTAACTATAACTTTAAAAAAAAGAAAAACTTATTAAAAGAAACATTCATCATTTTTGTGTACAGTCACTCTTATAGAAAATGAACCATGAATGTCCATTTTTACCGTTTTTTATTTTACTTGGCTTTATTAAGTAATACTTATATTTAAGACTTAATTATTTTGTTGGTTGCATCGCTAGTATATATATATATATATATATATATATATATATATATATATATATATATATATATATATATATATATATATATATATGTATATATATATATATATATATACATATATATATATATTATATATATACATATATAATACTTAGTTAAGTTAGTTAACTTTCTAGTCAATTTTTCTGGAATGCCATATGAAATAAAATAGTTAAATTCTTAATAAAATATTTGCAAGTGAACTATGATTTCATATCAATTGTAGTTTTAATTTAAAGAAGGATGAAAAAAATTTAAACAAAAATTCCACTTATGTTGGATGTTTTTTGGATAAAGACTTTATTTAAAATACAATTAATCATATTTTACTTGTCGAAAAAATGTGTATTGCATAAAATGAAGAAATTATTTACTATTTTCTCTGCAATTGTGTTGATAATGCTATATTCAAATAAAATAATAATAATAATTAAAGTAATTATTGATTAAATCATTTTTAATATAGTTTATTTTTTTAATTATTAACTGTAACGGTATCTGGAGTTTTAAACATTTCCAACATTTTGTATTTGCCACTTCAAAAGTATCAAATGCGCAGGCGCAAACAAGTTCCTAAACTTAAGAATCGTTTAAGCAGGCGATATTGGGAGTTTCTTATCGAACGGTACAATACAACTTACCAGTTTAAGAATTACTTAAAATTAAGCCTTACTTAAATGATTCAGTGAACCATTACCCTGTCAACACATATGTAACTATCACAGTTGAGCCTGATTACTCTGTTTCTAAGTCTTGTCAACAGATGACATAGTTCGAAGGAACAAAAACCAATAATAGGAAAAATTAAATATCGAAAACATAAATGTAAAAAAAATTAGATGTGAAACACTGAAACACTTTCAAGACTCTATGCACAGAATTAGTAGATTAATTTAACAATTCCTAGACCGCGATAATTCAGTGTTTCATTTTTCATGTAGACAAGTATTCTCCTTGCAATAAATTCCTTGATGATGTATAATAAATTCATGTCTTTGATTATATCTGATCTTAACAATAATATATATACACAGACATGTTAAGGTTGTTGTGAAGGAAATTCAATTTAATGATAGGTTCTTCAAAATTTGACAGCTTAGTTTTTTACTAATAAAGATTATCATGTCAAAATTTGAAGTTGATCCTGTTTTTTGTTTTTAAGTAAAAAATTTAAAAGTTTTTAAGACACTTTTACATAGGTTAAAAGGACTCGTTGGTAAAAACATGAATACAAAAATCTATATCTCGACAACCAGAAATGCCTTTGTCATGAAAAACTGTCATAATAATTATCAAAGTCTTATAAATACCTGGACCAAATTTCAAATTAAACCTGTTTTTGGTTTCTGAGATAATTAAATTTGTAGATCGAAAAATGATCTAAATCTAGTTTTATTTTTAGTTTTATTTATTTTAATCTAGTTTTATTTTTAGTTATATTTATTTTTATCTAGTTTTATTTAGTTTTATCTAGTTTTATCACCATGCAACATTTTTGAAATACATAAAAACATATTTTTAATTATTAAAACTCTTCGAGAAAATGAAATTAAGGATTTCAGTTTTAAACAGTATTTTTTTAATTACAAATATTTTTTTTACAAAAATTAAATTATTTGAAACGATTTAATTGCAAAATTTTTACTTATTTAGAGTTGGCAATGGATGAGATATCAATGCATTTAATATAGGACAAACTCACCAACTTACCCCTAGTTTCCCTTTCCAGTTTCACAACAACCTTAAATAAGAATTATATACCATACTATACGGAAGAATAGCTGGATAAAACTTACGTACTTCTTGGAATTTTAATTCCCTCTAGTACAATAACCTTTAAATAATTTAAACTTTATAATACACAAAAATAAACTAAATCTGATGTTTTCACTATCAGACAATTTATCGTGACGTTACAACTGTTTATTACTTTTTGTATTAAGTGTAATATTTTTAATGGACTTCGAAAAGTCGAATCTAATTTTTTTTTTAAGTTTGACCTGAACAAATATTTTACACGGAGGAGCGAAGTAGACTAAATAATGTCTCTCAGGCGGAGAAATAATAATGAATCCGAAATCAAGTTACCAAGATCATAGATAGATAGATTGTAGAAGCTGTCCTGGACAGGACACACGGGACATATGCCCTGGATGGGACATGTGGTCGAATATGGTCCATTGTGATGCCTAAAGATATGAGGATGTGAGCAGCCGACTTTGATAGGAACTATGCCGATACTCATCTGGAGTTCCTGAAGGAAACTGCAGAAAAGCATAGCCAGGTTCCTGGTCCTTGCCCAAATGCCGACAGTTTAGTCAATTAACCGTCCCCTTTTTTTAAATAATTGACAAACTGGAGATGTCGGGAATTGAACCCATAACCTCCCAGTTCCAAGTACACACAACGCCTTTACAAGCGGGGCAACTTGACTGGTATTACCAAGATGATAGTTGTAGTAGTAATTATTATTAGTAGTAAGTATTCGAACGCTTAAATTTAAATATGTTCCTGTACAAGGATGTTCCCTGTTCTCCATTTGGCTCATTAACAAACTTGTCTATTCTCTTGGACATCTGTCGGTGAAGGCAAATATCAAGAATGTAACGCTTTTTTATCGATCCCACAATTATATCGTAAATATAAGTTTAGACAAGATACCGCTCGACGTTTCAGTGAAACGAATCAAGCGACTCACCATAAGTGATCTTATGAGGATTGAAGAAGCAGATAGTAAAGGTCCCCAGTTCGTCTTTACTATCATGGACGGTTTATTGCGTTGGGCAGTGCCGTAACTAGCTTTTTATGCACCCGGTGCTTCTATAACTGCGCCCTTGAAAAAATTTCTGCGCGTCTCCAGGTTCTGCGCCCTATGGACACCGCTGGCACCGCCCTAGTTACGGCACTGGCGCTGGGTAAAGACGATTCCAATTAAACACCGGAATAAATGGTTAATAATTTGATAGCGCTTCCTGGATCTCGCGCTCTGTTTAACCTACGTGGATCGCTAGTCATCAAGGTAAACAATATCACATTCATTTGACATCAAATGCTTGTTATCAAAAATCATACATATCTAAGGACTGAGTACCCTATCCTTAAATCCCTAGACATCTAGACATGGGATACCCCACATCTAGGTGTGTATGATGTTTTACATCCAGAATTTTATGTCAAAAGAATGTTATAAATGTTCAAACATTACTGAAATGTCAAAAATGGTACACGCTGGTCGCTTCCGTTGGTTTAATATAACCGAAAGGCAACCATACTAACACTGGATATACAAAGACGCTAGTTTACAAAAAACAATTAAAAATAAATTAATGTAAAACAAACATTTTTTTAAACAAGCTTTTATTTAAATACTCTAAACAAAAGAAAATAAACTTTAAATTGAATCTAACCCAATAATTTATTACATTACAAAATTTATATGATGTTAAAGCTTGTCGCGAGATTTACTTGTGTAGATGTATTTAACTATTTTTCTATGATAAACTCTTTGGTTTTTATTGCCAGTCTTGAATATATTGGGATATATTCGGTGAATTTTACCGAATGGCTATGAATAACTCTAAAAAATTATTTTTTGTGTTATAGTTTCATTCTTCATTATTATTCTCACGAGTATTGGAATGAATCCAGTTCTTACCAAAGAAAGTATATATCGAATATAGCTGAGGAAATTTATGTCAATTAATTATTTTTTTCTAAATTTTGACAGTTGGAAATGTCATTTTTTTTATTAAGATTTAGTTGATGACATATCTATGGAAACTATAAGCTCTACTATTATCATGGTGCTTGGAGAAAGAAGAAACACACAATATAAAATATCTCACTAAATATTAGAACCATTTCAAAATGTGTAAGGAGTTAAGTTGTAGAAAATTATGTTTACTACAATTTACTGCCTCATAATTTGTTTCTACAACACGAATGTGTACCGAGATATTTAGGATTAAAATTTTCAATCTTAAACCGTCAATATCTCTGTAAATATTATAGAAACAGAAAAAATGATAAGAAACTTAATTATAGTAAACTTATTTTCTACAACTTTACTTTTTATGTGTTTTTCGATTATTTCAATTTTAAGAGAAAAATATCAAATTTGGATTTCCTCCTCCCTCTAACCCCCCTTTCCCCTTGTCGATTCCTGTCATGCTTACCATAAAAATGCACTGTGTCACCGGAACCGAACCAACATTCAACACCGTAGGATAAGATGAAGTGATTTTAATTCAGCTTGCAAGTTTTGACCCGAACATATACACATACATACATACATACATTGCAAGTTAAATAAAAGCTTGTTTTTGAAAATTTTTGTTTCTATAACCTCAAAAATTGACAACAGGTACAATTTTACCGCAGAAATGAAACCTTTTTTTTCGGTAGCTGATAAACTAATTGATCGGTGCGTCGTTATTTTCAGAAAATCAATTCATACGTATCATTCATTTCATGTTCAATAAATACATATAATGATAAATGAGGTGAAACTACTATCGGCCGATAGATATTTCAATCATTGATCTGCTATTGTTTATATAAGCGTATTTTTTTGCGTGATATATTAGTTTCACATTCCTAATGTTTCTTCCTACAGCTATATACTGGTTTTTAAGGTGATTTGAGATTGCTGTATTATATTAGGTGTTCCATTTCAATCTATCTTCCGTGTTATCTTTTTTGGAATCGGTCGAATCCAAAAAATATAACGAAAATAAGTTGTTTGGCTTTGAAGAGCCTTCCTGATGGTGGCCTAGAAATGGCCTTGAACACTGCTTTTGAAGGGTCATTTCAACTACAAGTATATTCGAGAACCCAATATCACTTTTGGACGTTACATTTTTCCTATATTTACTTTATCTCTCTTCCTACCTCTCACTCAGAGCTGAGTGCAGTCAAGGTCTGCCCACCTATGATGGAATTTATTTTTATTTTTTAGGTTTTATCAATATTTCTTTATTTTCATTCATATAATTATTTACTATTCAGTTATTTAAGTATCTAAATAAGTTTACCTGTTTGTTTAATTTTGAGTTTTTTTTTTCATTATCGAATATTTTATGATGAAGGAACAGTCCGAAACCATTCAAAAGTAAATGACAGTTACAAAAATCTGAAATATTTGTTTTATTTAATTATATATAATAAATTTTCGTCAAGTAACTACCCATTCTATACAAAAACTACTAGTTTACAAGTTATAATCAAAACAAATGAGGTGATGACTTTCGGAACATTTTATATATATTTTTGGCGATGGGTCTATGAAATAATCATGACACTACTTAACCAGAAAATAAATAAACATGTTATTACAGACTGTTAACATTTAGTAATCGTTCCTCCTGATACATAGCATACCTTCTATAATCAGTTGACATTTTAAATAAATATTTGAACAGATAAAAATCGTATGAACAAACACATTGAAAGGAAAACATCAAGAATTGTGTTTAAAAAAAACATAAGAATGTTGATGAGAAAATTCACGCTTTACAAGTTTATTGGTTGACAACACATCAATCTGTTTCCAAGTAGACAGAAAGATACCTAACCGTTCGTTGCTAGTAAGTAAAATTAAATTTATAGCTGACCCTTGTTCAGAGAATTTTGTAAAATCTGTGATATTAGAGGATGTGTAGGATTCCGCCATGATATCTATTCTGTAATGCTTATGAAGACAAGGTACAATTTGCTGCGGAAAAACTGAACCAATCTGAGTTTGACTCTCAGCAAAGTCAAAGATTTTGATAGTGTATGTAGAAAATTTATTACATCCTTTTAGTACACTAAATATATTTGATCCCAAAAAAAAGAATTATCGAATAACTACTATATCTTTTATATATACAATGATATATACCTTTTTTTTTTAACATTTTCATAATTCTTAGAAGAAATGTATGAGTGCATTATCAGGCGTGTGCGTGTACCCATACAAACACAACAACAGTTATATACATGTATCCATAATTATGTGAAATGATCCAATAATATATATAAATTGTTGTGTTGAAAATTATTGAAATAATTTTTAAGACCTCAACACATCATTCTTAGTAAAAATGTTGAAAAATATTTAAGATAAAATATTTTTCTCTGTAAGGAAGGAGTTTTTTTTTATAAGGAAAATTATAGTTCAAATCTTAATTTAATGTTTTTTTCTTTCAAAAGAAAGTTTTTTTTTTATTAAATCAAATAGTTTTGTAAAAAAATAATTATTCGGACATGGTAAATTTTGTCAATAGAAAACAAGTCAAACACGAAGCTTGCTACTTAACAACTATTATGCTCTGTATTATATGTAAATTTTGAACTACTTAATTACACTGCCATTAGACGAGCGTACTTAATGGGCATCCTACGGAGGGATACCACATCTATACTTGCTTCGTATTCCAGTCAAACCAATATAATTTTAAATATAATTTAACAACAATTTATGTTCAATAATTTTTATAACAAAATATTTTTCAAAAACAATATTCTCGATTAGTTTAAAGAAGCATTTTTCTAGAAGAATCCACAGTACTATATAAAGCCACAATTTCACCAGTACAAAGTCAGTCAATGATTAACAGTTATACAAGTTAAATCAGTTTTAATTTGACATTCGATCGATTAACATCAGTTAATAGTTTATATTGGATCAAGTAACAAATGTTTAAATTTTGTTCGGTCAAATCAGTTGTAAAAAGTTGTATTTTATTGTAAAGAGAAATAGACTTTATTGTAATAGAGAAATAGAAATAGACAGTAATTGTGAAATTAAGTTAAATTCAATTATTTTTTTCAAATCAAATAAAAATCAGGTTTGAGTAAAATCCTAAAGTTTTTGTTTTTATTTAATTTTGCGAATTCTTTTCAAAGTCCGTGTTGTCTTAATTGACATAAATTTAGTTAACTATAACTAATATTTTGTGTTTTTTTGTATGTGTCAAGTATCGGAATCCCGTGTAGGTTGTACAGCGCTCCTTTCAAAGCTAAAGAGAGCCAAGATACCGCGAAAAAATATATGTATATAATATATTATATCTTTGTCAGGCATACGTAGTTAATCAAGATACTTTTTTGTTATAATGATGTTTTAAAACAACGATTAAAATGAATACATACTTCTTATACTTCATTATTATTACTACCGACAAAAAAAAGCATTTGAAATCTATTGGATTCAGTTTGATCAGTTTTATTGCAAGAGAGTGTACATGAGAAGCGAGATGAAGAAGGCTTTTTGGCAGACTCATCTGATACGAATAATAATAATAAATTTTTGATATCCCGTTTTGCATTTATTCAAATTACATTGAAACTGAATCTATGCTTGTAATAAAATTGTAAACAGGGTCAATTCTGGGATAGGATAAATTATTCTTCAAATATTATTCTTCAAATATATTTCATCTTTATGGGAATCCCTCGTACTGCTATTTACAAACTAATTATTAAACTTAAAATATTACCCCAATTCCTAGAACAATTCTTTGTATTTTATAAATATGTATTTTGACTACAAAGTAGTCATCATCAGTATGTAATAAGCTAATAGTAACTATCTCCGGGATATGTATTTAAAGATATGTTACTCGTTGCTACTTTGGTGCGTGAATAAAATATAAATAATTGTTCTAGGAATTGGGGCAAAATTTGAAATTTAATTTCTAAACACCTAGAGTTCTCATTAATTATCTTAATGATCTTTATATAATATTGTTTCGGTGAACTTATTATATTTGAAAACTAAACATAAGATAAATCCTACAATCCAGTAATAATATTAAACATTGAACTTTGGAAAAGCTATAAGAAACTGGATTTTGATATACAGCTTCCTCTTGGTCGTCGAGTAAGATTGTATGATAGTTATTTTAAAAGCGTGGGGTACTTTGTATTGAAATAAAATCATCAAATCTTTCGCAAAGAAATTTACAATACAACGTAAATGATATATAATATGGCAAATTTGCTTCGACAAATGAGCTTCAAAAATTATAGTTTGTAGGTTATGGACCACGATCTATAGCACATTGAAATGAATTTTATATACAAAATCATGCAAAAGATTAAAAATTAATGAGATGAAAAATAATATAAATTATATGAAATAATATTTTAATCACTTTTTTCACCCATCACATTGAAAAAAAGTTTATATAATAACAAAATTAAATCGATCTAAACTAAATATGATAATAATATATTATGGATAAAATATTATGCGGTGTAATAAACCAATTTACCAATAATTTATCATAGATTTAAATTGTCGCGCGTGTCCTTCAGTCCTCAGCCTGCTATCCTCTGTCCAAAAAATATCAGATTTCAAAAGTTAAAATTTCACACATTAATCTCATTAGAGGTACAAACACATGTAAAAGTTTAATTCACATTCATGATTCACATTCGCATGATCATATACTTTCCTTGTTTGTTTCGTGGAATAATGCAATAGTCTCTCTCTCTCTACAAGGTATTTTTTTATAATTTCTATTTTTTTAAATTTTTCTTATATAGGCTGCACTTGATTGTAATGGATTTTAAGACGGCTGCCAGTTATGGATGTATTCTAATTATTCTGAACTTTTAAATTAGCTAAAAAATTTTCAACTAACATATGAGGGAAGTAACCTAAGTTTACTTTAAGTTTGAACACCTGGCTGCAGGTAACCGTAGCAGTAATAAGCAGCGCTGCCTGCTATTACAAGATTTGTCGTATCGTATACTATGTTATTTAACAAGCAAAATTCAATTAACACGTGAAGGATTTAATTATAAAAAAATCAATTTTTAATTAATTAATTAATGTTAATTGCAGCAGAACTACCCTGGCAGACATTACATTGCCAAATTGATTATATTGCAATAAGCGTTTTCAATAATATTTCAATCAATTAACAGATGAGGGAAGGTTTTCACTGTCGGATCTTAGACCATATATTGCGTATTGAAGCAATAAAAGTTATATATTGCTTTGAAGCACATAAAATTGACTTGCTCTTTTGAGAGCGAGTCAATTTTATGTGCTTTATCTTTTTTTCCCTGAAAAATCCACTTAAAACTGAATTATTCAAGTTTAATACGATTTTTTACGAGGACTTTGAGTTAGTTTGACTTACGATGCTTTCATAAGATTGACTTGCTCTACAGTAGTGGTGGGGAGAGTTCACTCCCTTTACGTATTTCTGCTGCCGCTGCGTTCATTTCGCACGATTTCTTATTCCGTTAACGCGCTTCTCTAATTGGTTACTTCATTTAATTAATATCTAACTAACGGTGGATCAGGTGCAAAAAAGTCTGCATGATTTTTGACTCATCCAGTATATAAACATATATATATATATATATATATATATATATATATATATATATATATATATATATATATATATATATATAAACAAAAATGTTTGCCTCCAACAGTAGTGAAATCTATACGGGCCGTTTTTAACAAAAGTGAGAAATTGATTTATAAATTTATTGAGCATTTTTCTCAGGTTCACTGTATTTCATATTTTACTTTGGCAAACGATCCAGATTTTGTTACAATTAATACACAAAAAAAAAAAAAAAATTCGTTACGCAGGAGCTACTTCAACTTAGCGAATTTCCTTAAAATACATAAATCACTTTCTAGCGGTCACACTGTTAGTCTGATCAAAATGAAATGTTGTATATGATTTTAGTATTTGCAAGGCGAATTTTTTAATAAATGACATACGTCAAGGGGAAATGGCGGCATAAAGAACGAAGAAAACACAAAATACAAAATATCTCTCTTAATATTAGAACAATCAAAAAATGTGTAAGAAATAAAGTTGTAGAAAATCATGGTTGCTACAATTCATCACCTTATCATTTTTGCTCAAACTCTAATATGTACAGAGATAGTGAGGAATTTAATTTTCAATCTTAAACCGTCAATATTTCTGTAAATATTAGCGTAACAGAAAAAATGATAAGAAACAAAATTACAGTAAAACTTAGTACCTACAACTTTATGTCATATCAATTTTTCGATTTTTCGAATATTAAGGGAGATATGTGAAATTTTATGTTTACCCCTCCCTTTAAACCCCCTTTCCCCTTGTCCGATTTTACCCATTAACGAACTTGACCTTTTGAATAACAAAAGCGCCTCAAATACCAAATTTAATTCCGATAAAATGAAAACTGTGACCGTTAGAGTGATTACAGACATATATATATATATATAAATATATATATATATATATATATATATATATATATATATATATATATATATATGTATATATATATATATATATATATATATATATTATATATATATATATTATACGAAGTTTTCGCATGCATCCCAGCAAATTGGTATCTCAGCAAAAACAACAATTTTCGCATTATATAATAGTGAAATATATGTCTATGGGGACCAGGGATCATCTAAGCACCAAGTTTTTTAATAAAAGTGAGAAAATGATTGATATATAAATATGTATTGGGTATGTTTTCAGGTGCATGGTATTTCATATTTTACTTGGCCAGTTTTTAGCGAATTTCCAGAAAGGAAATAGAGCTATTGGTCCCGTACCGAAGTCAAAATTTTCTTCAAATGACCATCGATCCTACCTAGTGTATATATCTATGGACATATATATATATATATATATATATATATATATATATATATATATATATATATACATATATATATATATATATATATATATATATATATATATATATATATATATATATATATGTAAAAATCGTCTCTCTCACATTTTTGTTTTTGGAGAGATAATATTTGCAGTAAAATTTGCATTGTTCTGTTTGTATATCCAATGCATGTGAACGATTAATATTTCAACAGGTTATTTCCTGATGATAATAAAATAATTGTTGTTAGTATTATAATTTGAAATTATAATGTTATTATATATAATATATAATAAAAATCATTAATTTTATTTTAGATATTATTTTAATGACGCTTTCAATACATTTACTACTATGTATAGTAAATATTATTTAATTTCGGAACTATATTATTTCATTGATTTATGATTGAACTTTAAACGGTGTCTAGCGTTCACAATTTAAGCCTGACTAAAATAAAATTTCGTATCTGCTATGCTTCTGTTATTTGAAAGACTAAGTTCGTAAAGGAATGGAATCGATCAAGAGGAAAGATGGATTTAGCGAAAGAAAAAAACACAAAATACTGAAAGCACAAAATACAGAAAACACCGAAAGGAATTTGGACAAACATCGTTATGTTGACGCGAAAGTATACACAAATAAACAAATATTAAATAAATAAATCACTTCTACAGAAGTAATACTGTCTAAATAAATAAAAAATTAGAATAATATGAAAAAGTTGGCTATCACGTCACAATCGTCTTTGATGTAGCGGAAGCATACTGGACTAGTTATCCAGAGGCCCGAGGTTCGATTCCTGGTTGACGAGTTAATTTTTTCATATCAGTATTTAATTTAATTAAATATTCAATGACAATGAAATTTGTCGGAGTATACGCTAAAGTCTTCTGCAGTTTGTCATACGTAACCGAAAGGAATTTGGACAAACATCGTTATGTTGACGCGAAAGTATACACAAATAAACAAATATTAAATAAAAAAATCACTTCTACAGAAGTAATACTGTCTAAATAAATAAAAATTAGAATAATATGAAAATGTTGGCTATCACGTCACAATCGTCTTTGGTGTAGCGGAAGCATACTGGACTAGATATCCAGAGGCCCGAGGTTTGATTCCTGGTTGACGAGTTAATTTTTTCATATCAGTATTTAATTTAATTAAACAAAATATCTTGTCTGTTAGAAAAATGTATGAGAAGATAAATTGTCGAAGTAGCCGAGTGATTTAAGGCGTTATGTCTACTTAGAACTGGTAGGTTATGGGTTTGAATCCCAACATCGGCAGTTTGTCAATTAAAAAAAAGAATAGAAAAAATGGGGTGGTTAACTTACTATACTGCCGGCGCATGGGTAAGAACGAAGTAACCGGTTATGCTTGTGAAGGTTTTCTGCAGTTTTCTTCACGAACTCCAGATGAGTAGGCTGCAGCTGCACATCCTACCAATTCCTTGCCTGCACACAAAAATTCCTTGTCCTTCACTCACATTCTCACCTCCTTAGGCATCACAATGGTCCTTATGGTCGAAGTGTGTCCCGTCCAGGACAGCCGCTACAATCTATCACTAGAAATGCCTATAAAATATATTTTGATATAACTTTGGAACGGTTTGGAATTTTGAACTTCTAACCGTTTTTTTTTTTGGAATCGTAAAGAAAATTTTCCCAAGGGCATCGTTTGTCATTACTTTGCTATCTCTTATAACTTTCTCCGAACAATTCGACATTTTTTCGTTTATATGTAAAAAAAGTAATATTGCACACCTCATTTGGTGTGTTTTTTTGCCACCAGGCATCGTGACTAAAATGGTCAGTTATCAATACTGAAAATATAGAGCACATGCATTGACAGAGAACTTTGTATATACGATATGTTTAAACAATACAGTCCGTTAGTTATAATATTTCTTGATTATAAATTGGATTTAGTCGAACTGTCATGATAATAAACCCTATTTTGACAAAATGGAAACCCGACTTCAAAAATCAAATATTCTATAGCAAAAAATGCACTAAAAAGTAAAAAAATAATTGCATATTCTTGTGTCAATTTTAGTTCACCTAAGCAGAAATTTTTAAATATATATGTACAATTATTGTTATTTTTGGAGTCGGTGTCAGCATAGAGAAATTCACATAATTTTTGGACACCGCCTACAAAAATAACAATAATTGTACATATATATTTAAAAAATTTTGCTTAGGTGAACTAAAATTGGCACAAGAATATGCAATTTTTTTTTAATTTTTTTAGTGCATTTTTTGTTATAGAATATTTGATTTTTGAAGTCGGGTTTCCATTTTGTCAAAATAGGGTTTAATTCTCGGTTTTTAGTGACTTTGAAGTTCTATAACTTATTTTATTTGTCTAAATATGGGTAGACCTACTAAACGACCTACTAATTTTTAGTGCATTTTTTTATAACAGATTTTCAGTTTTTGTTACATGCTATTTGTTTTTTTATTGTAAAAATTTTCGGGGTCAGTTTTTTTTTGTAAAAAATTTTTTGAAGTCGGTTTTTAAAAAAATTTTCTTATTTTCCCATTATGAATGAGTATACACTTTCAAAAAAAAAAAAAAATTCGCAAAAATCGGTTGTCACATATAAAATGAGGATTTTCCACGATTTCCAGGGGATCCCCTCACCAGAATGCGATTTGTTGACAATGGGACCAATCTGAAATCAAACCCTTTAAAACAAAAAAATATTCAAAATCGGTTTGTACATGACGGAGTTCTGAGGTGACAAACATTAAAAAAAAAAAAAATACAGACGAATTGAGAACCATCCTCCTTTTTGTAGTCGAGTTAACAAATTTATCTACTATCGACTCAAAGATTAGCGTTCTTTTTTCAAAATTTTACAGTTGATTTTTACCAAATCAATTAGGTATTTCGAAAAAATGTTTTACATCAAAATTGTAAGTACTTCTATAATGAAAAAGTTTTATTCGAAACGTTTTCTAGGAGAATCATATAGATTCGGCACAAATCTACGATTAAAATTAACAAAAGCAACACCATTTCTCGAATCTTTAGTACGTACGTCAATCTATTTCTGTATACTGATAATTGTATTTTGAATGTAGCAAACTGTACGATAAACTTATAATATAGATTGAACTTTCTAGTAAGCATTAAACTAGTTTAACACTATGGATGGTATTGAGGAAGATTTCTGAAACATTGACTAACACATGCCTTAAGAACGTGTTATATACTTATAGAAGATATTTGACATATACTCGCCTCGCCTCGTGCCTCGTGAAACACAATACCTGATCCAACAGCGGAGCATCCACCATCTTTTATTGCACATACATAGTTTTTTTTTTGTAAAATCATTACGAGAAGAACACAGCGATTTTCATAAAATTTTATTTCTAACAACATTTGTTGCATCTTTCTTTCATACCTATTACAGTTTCTGAGAAAAGAAACAGATAAAGATATCTTATACTTGTCAAAGCAAAATACCACTCATCATCGCCCAAAGTATTGAGGTTAGAAATATAGAATTTGGAAGATTTATTGTTATTTGAGGTCGCTTGCGGACACAATGCTTATTAATTATTATATGAATTTTCTTAGTACCGTTCAAATTAGACCACGTTTATGAAATGGGCACAGATTTGCTTCGCAAAATATACTCCTTCTCAAAACCTTTCACTGTAATCTGTGAAAGGGCCATGTAACGGGAAGGAGAACCACCTTATCTCAAGAAAGGAATCGTCTGGTATAGAGACGGATCCAAAAATGAAGAAGGGCCCGGGGCGGAAATCTTCGGTGAGAGACCTAAAGCAAACATAAGCCTCAACATGGGGATATATGCCACGGTCTTTCAAGCAGAATTCTACGCCATACTGGCTTACGTCCATTAGAACCTACATAGAGGCTACATTAACCAGAACGTATGTATTCTCTTGAACAGTCAAGCTGCTTAAAAGCCTTGTCTGTGACTGAGGTCACCTCAAGGGTGGTAAAGGATTGTCTGCAGGAACTGCTGCACCTGGCACAACGGAACAATAGTAAATTGTCCTGGGTGCCGGGACACAATGGTTTCGAAGAAAACGAAAAAGCAAATACCTTAGCAAAGAAGGGGGTCGGAATGCCCTTCATAGACCCGGAGCCTATTTTAGGAATTTCAAGGACTGCATGTAAACAGGTGATCAACGAGTCGTCAAATGCTAAACACCGTGATCACTGGGAAAAAGTATCTCGGCAGGAGCTCGGGAAGGTACTGCTTCAGAGTGCAACAAAGAGGCTATCTCCCGATGCACTGAGACTGAACAGGATTCAACTGCGGAGGGTTACCGGATTCATTATTCACAATGGGGCTCCATAACGGGTCCATTATGTGCAGATTGTGTGGCGAGGAGGAAGAAACATTCAGCCACGTTATCTTTGACTGCGAGCTTCTAGGTTACAGCAAATACAGGATATTCGGTGCATCTCACCTCGAATAGATGAACCTTCAGGAAGACCTGATAAGCAAGCTCCTGGCTGTTGCCAATATACGGGACCATAAGGTTGAAGTGCAATACGTATTAGACCCCAAGATGTATCTATCTATCTATCTACCGTTCAAACTATGTCTGTAAATCTAAAAGAAACATAACGCGACCCTGAATACGGCCCAATCATAAGAAAATTTATTTATAATTCAATAACATGAAATAATTGAATTCAAATGTTATTCTAATAGATTCATAAAAGTTTGTACCGTCAATCAACATGTCAACAACATGTTTGTTGTTCAACAAGTAACCAAATAAGTTACCAAAACAAACTCATAGAAAAACAAAAACCACAAAAAACGAATCGAAATCAATCACGAGAATTAATATGTTTTATTAAATTGAGAGCTCCATTTATTAAGCGTGTTTTCAATCGATATAACTATGTTTACCCTAACACGAAACTGTTGTTGAATAGGGAGTCATGATAGGATGAAATAGGAGTTATTATGAATATCTAACACAAATTTTAAATAAAACGATAAAATTTCGAGTAAGGTAGTTTTTATTATTAAATACTGATATGAAAAAATTAACTCGTCAACCAGGAATCGAGCCGCAGGCCTCTGGATATCTAGTCCAGCGTGCTTACCGCTACACCAAAGACGACTGTGACGCAACAGCCAACTTTTTCATATCATTCTTATGTTTTATTTAGACAGTATTACTTCTGTCGAAGTTATTATTCCTATATATTTATTTGTGTATACTAAAGCGTCAACAATACGATGTTTGTCCAAATTCCATTTCGGATACGTAAGACAAACTGTAGAAGACTAGTGTATACTTTATCGACCAATGTCATCGTCAACAAACATCGTATTGTTGACGTATACACAAATAAATATATATGAATAATAACTTCTACAGAAGTAATACTGTGAAAATAAAAAATAAGAATAATATGAAAAAGTTGGCTGTTACGTCACAGTCGTCTTTGGTATAGCGGTTATCACGCTGGACTAGATATCCAGAGGGCCGAGAATCGATTCCTGGTTGACGAGTTAATTTTTTCATATCAGTATTTTATTAAAAATCCTATGACATTAGTCTATAAAGTATACACTAGTCTTCTATTAGTTTGTCTTACGTAATCGAAATGAAATTTCGACAAACATCGTATTGTTGACGCTTAAGTGTACACAAATAAATATATATGAGTAGTTTTTATTCTTTACAAGCAAGCTGGTCCGGCTTCACATGGATGCGATGTTCTAATGCGGTGTCATTTAGATTTAATATCATCTATCCACATATAAAATTACATGACACTGACTCATCATCTCCAAGCCAAAGCTATTGAATCTGGAAACACGAAACTTGGAGTTACCATAAAAGGATGAAATAGACGGCGTAATTTAATTTAAAATTAGAGACCTGGAAATTGGTATTAAAGCTGTAAATAATAAATAACTTTTCTCGAAAATCAACCTTTTAGAAGGTAAAATAGCGAGTTAGAGCTTCTTTTTTTTTTAAATTAGCGACATAATAATTTCTATGAAGTCTATACACCATATAATACTTGTTTCTGATTTTTTGGAAAATGAACCCTCAAGAGAGTGAAACACGGGGTGAGTGTTCGTATGGAATTTCATTATTTTCAAATTAGAGACACGAACATTGATATTTAGTATATACATTATAAATTAACAAACAAAAACAGTGTATACATATATATACACTCCCGTTCAATAAAATTGAACAGACCTGAAATGTTAATTTTTTACATTTCATAAAACTCCTCACTTTAATGACTCTCTGTATAATAATTCATTTATAAACAAAGATAACTGGTATATATTTTTAGTGTGAAAAATGAAATGGAAGTATAGTAAAAAACATTTACTACAAGAATTATCAAAATTGTGAGAGACTGATTCTGTACAGCTCCGTTCAATTTTATTGAACGGGAGTGTACATATATATACATGTATTCATATATACATATATATATATATATATATATATATATATATATATATATATATATATATATAAATTTAAGTGTTGGTGATTTTTGTTATCTACTAGGTAGGTTCGATGAACATTTGACGAAATTTTTCCAAAATTCCTTCATCGGAACACAAAACCAAAAGTTGCATTTTCTTAAAATTCTAAAACTAGTGGGTGAACGTGGGATGTACCTAAACTAGAAAATTATGAATCTGATAAACGAGTTTATTTTCTGAATTTAAAATAAATTTTCCGTTAGTACTTAGGTGCCAGCATTCAGCCAACAAAGTTACTAGTTCTTTTTTTATTTTCATAAAATAATGAATAAGTTTTATGGTTTTCTAGACACTTTTTAAAATAACAACAACAAAAAAAACAAGAAACCTGTTTAATTGAATGATTGTAGTTTTTCTCATTTTATAACATGGAGTACAAAAAAACCTGAAGTGTTCGTTTAAAAATAATTGTTATTGAACAAAAAGTTTGATTTCTTTTTTCTTTTATTAACAGATATCGTTTTATTACTTCTGTACTGACCGATGTATCGGCAGTTCAATATCAAGCGATACGTAGAGGATTTATGGGTTGGACAGAAAAAATTATTTTAAAGTTATATGATTATTCTGATCCAGGCCATGTATTCTACGAAGGTATTCTACCATGTATTCTACAATTTTTACCTCTTTAAACGTCAACCTGGCTGATTGTCCGAAACCGGACGCAGATAAACCTTCTGGTTAGGGTGCCTAAGGGTCTCACTGCATGCTCACGAGGTATCTATCTCTCATGATGTGACAGGACAGTGTGATCTGTCCTTACTGTAACAGGTTGGATGATACGCCCTTCTACGTATTCTGGAAGAATGTCCTTACAGATCCATAATGTGGTAGATAGATAGATAGATTGTAGAGGCTGCCCTGGACGTGTCACACTTCGATCATAAGGTCCATTGTGATACCTAAGGATGTGATTGGTGGACCAGGAATTTTTGTGTGCAGGTAAGGAATGGGTTCGGAGATTTTAGATATTAATCTGGATAGGAGATATTAATCTGGAGTTCGTAAAGGAAACTGCTTAAAACCTTCTCAAGCATAGCCGGTTACTTCTTTCTTGTCCATACGCCGACAGTTTAGTCAATTAACCGTCTCTTTTTTTTTCTTCATAATAGACAAACTGCCGATGTCGGGATTCGAACCCATAACCTCCCAGTTTCCAAGTAGGCATACTGCACCTTAGACCGCTTGGCCGCTTGGACTGGTTAGAATGTCGTATCTACAGGCCACAAGAAATCCTTCTTATCGATATGTAGCACTCGCCATTGACGGTTTTATAGAAATGCCAATTTCATTCCGGAAGATGATTCCGCCTGACCATAATCCCCGCCACTCAGTAACTTTGTTGGGATGCATTTGGTGCAGTTGTATCTTGTGTGGTATCGCCCCAAATCCGACAATTTTGCTTGTCGCGAAATATGATGTTCGAATGGATTACTGATTTTGATAATAAAATTTGATGACTTAATATACACTACTAAACAACTCACAACAAATTTGACAGATCAACATGGCTGCTATAACTTGAGTCAAATCTAATATCATGGAGACTATATAAAGGAGATATAACTCAAACGAGAAAATTGACAAAATATGGCAACAAAATGGTAGAAGTTATATTTACTTTTTATGCCGCTAGGGTCGCTAGTTTATGATAGGAACTCATCCATACCGAAGTGAAATACCGTACGTTTAGTTTACATCTTCGCATAGCAGATCTCCCACGAATATGAGAGAGTACATATGTATACATTAAGCAATGTGTATGAGAAGGAGGTCTTAATGTATACATATGTACTCTCTCATACTCGTGGGAGATTTGCTATGCGAAGATGTAAACTAAACGTACGGTATAGTATAATAAATAGAGATGAAGTAACTAATTTTATTTTGAAGTGATTATTTTGAAGTATGAAATTTGTTTAAAAAAATTTATTAAATAAAAAACTGTTTAAAAAACATTTAAAATGGGAAGAATATGTGCAGTAGACAATTGTAAAAGTGGTAGTGCTTGTGACAATAAGCAACGGGATCAATTGGGTTTAAAAAACTAGGACTTTTTAAAGTACCAAAAGCGAGTATAAATATTCCAAAATTAATTAAATTGTATGACATTATATTAAATATTAATTTTCAGCATTATTATTAATAAATAAAAGTTTAATTTAATATCTGATTCAATAATTTATTTTCATTTTTACAATTCCAACATTACAGGTTACTATTTAATTATTTGATGTTTTTTTTTTTATTTTTATGTAATTATTTTGCGAATTTTAACTATCACTTCAACTTCAACTAAATCCGTATTTATTGAAAAATTGAAATTACTTATCATTTTTAAAAAAAAATATTTTATTGGAAAAATACTTTGGCTGGAAATAATTTTTATCATACTATAAAAACGTAATGTTTTTCAATTAAAACTCGCGACTTATACTCTCTGTTTTGTTTCCGGTGCCGAAGGAACACTACTGACATCTTATTTTTGTCAATTATTTGTTTGCATGGAGTTATGTATTCTTGTTTAGTGTCTATGTCTAATATAATCATTAAGAAATAAAATATATGGTATAAATTAAATTTAAATTAATGAGAGAATTTAAAAAATAAATAAATATTGGATACCTTATTTATTGAACACTCAGTACACAGTAACTATTGCTACATACACGATACACAGGAACAGACCATATCCTTGGTCAAAAGAATGCACACAAATGGTTACACGTATCCTTAAACTATATTACAAAACATTAAATTGAACTGAATTCATCCTTTTTTTGTGACAAAGCTCTCTAGTATAAGTACAAATAGCGTCAAAAGTCGAGCTATCATTTCAATATTATATAATTGTTTTGTGTCTTATTTAATCAGTTTTTTAAAAAATGCTTCGGATAAAACTTGTTAATTATAAATATACACTATGCTTAATTTACATCTTCGTATCATAGATCCCACGAGTATGAGAGAGTACATATGTACATATACATTAAGCAGTGTGTATGAGAAGGAGGTCTTGTAGGTGTGTGTTGGTTGTCTGCCGTACGATGTACTTTAGATGACGCTTGTGGAGTGGGGTTTTTTAAATGAACAGATCAGTTGTTATGTTGTTCAAAGTTCTGTTGTTTAGTATGCTATAACATCTAATTAGAGTGCGTTAAATATGTTCACTGTTGTCTTCATAAGCATAGCATTACTTCTAACAATTGAAAATTCTTTTTTGAATATCCCTTTTTATTTGTATGTGGAATGTTTGAAAATAAATGATAGTATTCTATTAACGGTGTAACATTTAACAACAATTCACACAAATTAAAAGAAAAATAAAACCCCAAAAAGAAAAAAAAATGGTATTCCGACAAAAAAAAAAGTTAAACCAACGGTTCGAATATTCCTCCATCACTTGCTAAACAATATCCGAGTCGATTATAGAAATCTGCCCGGGTATTTTCTAGCATTTGAGGAGAAATATTCGCACAAGTGTCAACAATTCTTTGCCTTAATTGTTTGCAAATTTTCAGGCCTATTCCGCGAATAGATCTGTGTTTTGAGAAAACCCCATAAAAAAAAGTCGTTAGGAGATAGATCTGGCGATCTGGGTGGCCACTTCATGGTTCCAAAACCACTCATAAGACGTTCCTGGAAAGTTTTTTCCAGAATCTGCCTTACTATCATGGCATTGTGTGCAAGGCAACCATCTTGTTGCAACCCTACAGATTTCAGGTCTAATTTGTACAATTTGTACTTTTTCTTTTCTTGTGTAATAATAACCCATTGTTGTAATGATACCAAAAATAAAATAACACGTATTTTCAAAAAGCATCCACATACTACTGATTGCATCAGTGCACATACATCACAAACCCCACTCCACAAGCGACATCTGAACGTATATCGTACGACAGATAGCCAACACACACCTACAAGACTTCCTTCTGATACACATTGCTTAATGTATACATATGTACTCTCTCATACTCGTGGAGATCTATTATACGAAGATTTAAACTAAACGGGCTGTATGTATATATATATATATATATATATATATTAAAAACTTTTATTGGAAACATTTTTCCGAAGTTTGAATAAATAAGGCACAAAACAATTATAAAATATTGATAGATATATAGGTATATCTTGGGGTATATAAACGAATTTCACTTCGTCTATATGGTCCATTGTGCTCCCACTTCAACTGACGAGATTCGTTTCTCCCATATTTTAACAAGAGCCAGGAGCTTACTTATCTGGTTTTTCTGAAGCATCATATATTCGGGGTGAGATGCATTGAATATCTTGTATCTGCTGTAACCGAGAGATTTGCAGTAAATGATTAGGTGGCTGGATATTTCCTCCTCCTCGCCGCACGGCCTGCACATAATGGATTCGTTATGGAGTCCTATTGTGTACAGATCCTTTCGTAGGTTTTAAATCCCAGATATGAATCCGGCAACCTTCCGAAATTCTATCCTGTTCAGGTTCAGTACATTGAAGGACATCCTCTTGGATGCATTCCGAAACAGAATTTTATCGAGCTTTTGCTGCAGTATATTTTTCCACTGTGTTACGTTCATTCACGCGTTTATCATCTGTTTACATGTTATCTTTGGAATTCCTAAAATAAGCTCTGGGCTTATGAAGGGTATTCCGACTCCTTTCGTTGCTAAGGTATCTGCTATTTCGTTTCCTTCGAAACCACTGTGACCCGGCACCCAGATCAATTTAACATTGTTCCATTTTGCCAACTCCAGTAGTTTCTCTAGACTATCCTTTACTCCCCCCGAGGTGACTCCAGTTGCAGACACGGCTTTTGGAGCAGTTTGACTATCCGAGAGAATATATACGTTCTGAAATATTTTGAAATGATGGCGTCGACTTTTGACGCCATTTGTACTTGGGGTATAAAAAGTACTGTACTTCAATCTTATGGTCCATTGTGCTCCACCTACTACTTCAGTCTGGTGAGATTCCCAAGAGCTTACTGATCAGGTCTTTTTGAAGGTTTATATATTCGTGAGATGTACTGAATATCTTGGGGTCTATTGTGCTCCGCCTTCTACTTCAGTCTAACGAGATTCGCTTCTCCCTTATCTTGGTAATAGCCAATAGCTTGCTGATCAGGTCTTCGTGAAGGTTTATTTATTCGTGAGATGCACTGAATATCTTGTTAATGCTCCTCCTACACAATCTGCACACAATGGATCCGTTATGGAGTCCCATTGTGACTAGATGCTTCTGCAGAGGATAAAGCCCGGTAATAAATCCGATAACCTTCCACAGTTGTATCCTGTTCAGGTTCAGTGAGTCGAGCGATAGCCTCTTGGATGCATTCCGAAGCAGTATTTTCCCGAGCTTCTGCGGAAGTATATTTTCCCAGTGAACACGATGTTTAGTCAGTTTAGTCAGTCGTTGATCGCATGCAATCTTCGGAATTCTTAAAATAGGGTCTGGGCTTATGAAGGGTATTCCGACTCGTCCTTCTGTGCTAAGGTATCCGCTTTCGAGAATCGAATGAATGAACGCTACTTTTGTGGCCATGTATACTATGTAGTAACTTTTGCAAGCAGCTGTTGTGTATTTCAGTACAACCAATCTCTCAGAATAAGACACAATTTATAAAGTAGTGTTTATATCTTTATTGCATAGAGAAATCTGAACGGGTGCTTTCAATTAATTTAGTGTTTTACTGAAGGTTGAATCCATAAAAAGGAAATAAAATAAGAAATGTAACGAAGTTAATTGTTTAAATAATCCTGTTTTTTTATCTTCTGAGCCCTTGATTCATGAGTGTGTGGGTTTATGTGTACTATTTATTGTAGTATGTATTGCATCGAAAACAAAAATGTGAGAAGGGCAAGTTTTCGCATACAAAAAGTATTGATATCCCAGCAAAAACAAAAATGTTCGTCTACAAAGGTAGAAAAATCTATGTGTGGCCCAAGTTACACAACAAAGATATTTATCAAAATTCTGCAAATGATTGACATAAATTTATCGTGTAAGTTTCTGAGGCGCAGGGTATATCATATTTAACTTGGAGGAAAGCTCATCTCGATTACTGGGACTTTGCGCAGGGCATGAGACAGGCCAAGTTGTGCATAAGCACATCTAGGAATGTGCTCGGTTGAAACTTAATAGAATGCAGTTGAGAAGGGTGGTGGGGTTCTTGACAGGATACTGTCGATTGAACTACCAACTTCATAGCTTGGAGATCTCTGATGATCCCACTTGTAGGGCCTGCAGGGTGTCAGGTATATAATGTTTGGGTCCGAAACCTTGGATCCATCAATCTTGGAGCAATACCGGTGGAGAATTTGTGGGCCATCTGTGTGGCGTCTAGAACAGAATCCTATTGATTTATCTGCTTAAAATAGCACCTCTTACCCGGAGACGTCTCGCCTTCGGGTGACCCCTTGGTCTAGGTGCTAGGGACCTATTTGCAGTACCTCTTTTTCTAATTATTATTATTATTAACTTGGAGAAACTTCTAGGATAGTTTGCAGTATCCTAGATTATTGATGATGAGTAACTGAGTCCGTGAGTGAGGGACCAAAATATCTATTTCTAGGGTTAAATATTATGGAAAGTATTTAAACTGTAATGTTAAAGATTGATAAGTACCGTTATCTATGCAACGTTTTAAATTTCATCTTTATAGCTTTTTTTGGTTTCTGAGTCCTAAAAATCGCTACTAATCCTTTGGCTGGCTAATGCGCTTTCTAACTTTGACAATCGATAACCCTTAGGGGGAACTACAATCCTATAAAGCATTAACACTGAAGTGAATATCTCAAGTCATGGCCTCCAACATGTCTTATTTATATAATAGGGAATATGCATGAAAATTTTTTTTCACATTTATTTTCAGAATATGAAAATACTATTAATACTGTAATAATATTTAAAAACCAAATTAAAATCCGACAAATATTAAGGAAGCTATAAGCTTTTAAAGATTATTATCTGTCTCTTTCTTGCAAAAATACTAAAAAAGGAGTTTTACGTGTATTTTAAATGGTGAAAGTGTAATATGACGTCACATAACATATGAAGAGGGCTACCACCCTCTTTGTCTAATCGAGAATTTCAATCATTCATATCTCGCTTATTTTTCAAGTTATTTAAAAAGTAATTTTACCTTGATATTTGTCAAGTAAACATGCTTCAATTCAAGTGAACAAAAATTTTCATGCATATTCCCTATTCTCTGGGAAGATCCTACTTACATTTACTATCTTACAGTACTTTTTCCAATGTTTCTTCGTTTAAATTATTTCAACATGTCAATCGTGTTCAATAAATTTCGAACAAACACTTTAAAGTCGTAAGAACGATTGATATAATGAAATATAAACATCAATAGAAAATTCGATTAGAATAACATCAACCAATAAACTAACGATGAAATAGAAAATCATGTTAAAGAGGAAAAAAAATGTGTATGTATTTCCTTCCATGTAAAACTGCCTATTGACGTTCAATACTTATATCCCTGTTCACTATACAATTTTACTTAAACATTGGATACTACATTCACCTGAAACTTCGATGTTTCAGCGAATTGCGTCTGTGGGCTCTCTAGTGGTCACAGTTTTATGCCGATTAGAATGAAATTTGGTATTTGAGGCGCTTTTGGTATTCAAAAGGTCAAGTTCGCTAATGGGAAAAAACGGACGTGGGGAAAGGGGGGGGGGGTTAAAGGCAGGGGGAAACACAAAATTTGACATATCTCCCTTAATATTTGAAAAATCGAAAAATTTATCAGGAGTTAGGTTGTAGGTACTAAGTTTAACTGTTATTTTGTTTCTTACCATTTTTCTGTTACAATATTTAGTAAAAATTCTAAATATCTCTGTGTACATTAGAGTTTGGAAAAATGACAAAGTAATGAATTATTGCAAACTTGCTTTTCTACAACTTTACTCGTTATACATTTTTCGATTGTTCCAATATTAAGAGATGCAGCAAATGGCAGAACCGTTGATCAATTCACAATTCAAAAATAAGGAATAACGAATAAGAAATAACAACAGAATTTCCGTTGCGAAGGATATCTATTCCTAATTTCTTATTTCCAGCCAATACTGTGATTGGCTGGTAATGTTATGCGCAGGATGTTATGCTCAGTCGATTCTCCTATCCGATATGTCAATGCCATAGAGAACACCTGATCTCCAGTTGCCAAATATCTGTAAAATTTAATTATCAATAATATATCTGTAAAATGCATTTTTTGAAACATTACCGATCAACGCATCAATGGATTGAGTTAACAATTAGGTTATCTTTGACATTCGTGCACAAACTAGCAGCACAAAAATTGAAATTGATTAATAGCAAAATACAAATTTGCATATTATTTCTAACTTACATATAAAGATTTATAGTGTGCTAGTATAGTTTATAGTTTCTATGGACATGTCAACCAAAATTCACATTTCAAAACTGATAAAAAAATTTTTATAAAATAATATTATAGTTATTTTTTAGAAGTATAAGTTTCAGTGGAAATGAGAATCAACAAAATTTTAATATATATATATATATATATATATATATATATATATATATATATATATATATATTTCTTTTTTAAAAAGCTAACATCTAGAACACGGCAGTACGACATGCCGAGTTTAAGAAAATAAATTAATGACCTACGAAAAAGGAAAATTTATAATCTTAAATGATTTTGTAAAACATAATAAATTCAAATTGAATTTTCAGCGAATTAAGGTTGTTGCGAAGAAAATTCAATTTCATGACAGGTTCTTCAAAATTTTACAGCTTATTATTTCAATAATAAAGAATATCCTGTCAAATTTTGAAGTTGATCCTGTTTTTAGTTTTTGAGTAAAAAAATGTAAAAGTTACGGTTTTTATGAGATTTATACATACGTTAAATGGACTTGTCGGTAAAAACATGAATACAAAAATCTATATCTCGACAACCAGATATGCCAGTACTATGAAAAACTATCATAATATTTATCAAAGTCTTATAAATACCTGGACCAAATTTCCAATTAATCCTGTTTTTTGTTTCTGAGATAATAAAATTTGTAGATAGAAAAATGTTCTAAATCTAGTTTTATTTTTAGTTTTATTTATTTTTATCTAGTTCTATTATCATGCAACTTTTTTGGTATACATTAACACATATTTTTAATTATTAAAACTCTTCGAACAAATGAAATCTAGGATTTAAGTTTTAAACAATATGTTTTTTTAACAAAAATTAAATTATTTGAAACGATTTATTTGCAAAATTTTTACTTATTTAGAGTTGTCAATGGATGAGATATCAATATATTTAGTATAGGACAAACTCACCACCCCTATTTTCCCTTTCCAGTTTCACAACAACCTTAAGTGTTAGCTTGTAAAAAAAAAACATAACGTTTTTTAACACTTGATTTCACTACAAATCAATTATCGTACCAGGGGCTTTAAATTAAAATCGATTATAAAGGAGTAAACTCCAAAATAAAAATATATATATTATATTTTGAAAACGAAAAATAATTCGGGTACACGGAAAATATGGTTTGATGATGGAACTTTTGTTTAAACGTATTTTTGATAGAGATCCCCGCTAAAAAGTTATGCTCTCTTTGCATTTTTGACATGTTTTTGTGGACCTAGTTTGTAGCTTTGGAAGTGAGTCAGTCAGACAGTCCGGGAACTGGAGACTATATGGACCTCTTGTTCAAGTAAGGTGAATCACGTTGCATTTATTGAAGTAGGACATAAATATTGAACGTCTATGAGGTGCTGTATAGTAAGTACAAGCACATAAAAAGATGAAAGTGATGATGATGTGAGAATTGTGATTGCCTCTGTTCTTGTGTTACTTTTTATCCCTTACTCCAAGTTTGTATATTCGTATGTGTGTATGTATATATCAGTATGTATGTATGTATGTATGAACATCATCAACAAATCGGATCTTCATTATTGTGATTTATTTCTTTTCCATTCTCTTTGTCGTCATTACCATCACATGATTTTCATCGGTTGATCTTTTGGCCCGTTCATACTATATATATTTTGTCCTTTAATTCATATGTTTGAACCTGGATTCTTTTTATTTATTCATAGAAAATTGTTGAAAATACCTTTTATCAAATTTGGATTCATACAATCAGTCTAAAATTGTTGAGAGAATAAAGGATTGAATGCACATCTCATCACAATTTGCTTTACTATCGCTTAGAGCGCAACTCTTGAGTTCTGATGTTAAAAATTATTAAAAGGCTTATTTCACACAAAATTGTAGCAGCTGTCCTGGACGGGCTACATTTCGACCATAAGGTCCATTGTGATTCTTTAGGATGTGAGGTTGTGAGTGGAATGGAAGGAATTTTTGTGTATAGACTAGGAATTGGTAGGATATGTGGCTGCAGCCAACTATGATAGGAACTATGTCGATATTCATCTGGAGTTCGTACTGCAGAAAACCTTCACAAGCATAGCCGGTTACTTCATTCTTGTTCATACGTCGACAGTTTCGTCAATTAACCGCTCCTCTTATATTTTCTTATTTTTTTATAATAATTGACAAACCGACGATGTCAGGATTCGAACCCATAACCTCCCAGTCCCCAAGTTGACATAACGCCTTAGAACGCTCGGCTACTTCGCTGGTTATTTCACACTAACCCGACAATCGTGTAAACGACATAAGGGTTTTAAAAGTAATGAAATGTTTCACATTAGACTAAAACCTGCATTGGCCTGAGCAAACATGGATTGTGGTGTCTGACAAAGATTCTTACGGCGTAATGTAGGCTCAGGAGATACCTTATGAAGCTAGGCTTGGGAAATGAGCATTATATTATCGAATGATAATAAGTGAGAACTCTAGGTTTTTGAAATAAAATTTCAACTTCGCCCCCTTTACGTAGATCAGTTTTTTGTATTATAAATACTTATTTTGACTACAATGTAGTCGTCATCAGTATAAATTAGCTAGTCGTACTTTACTCTTTGACAATTAGAAATAGATATAAAGTCGAGATCAGCCGACAAAAATAAAAATAAATAGAAAATTAACTAGATTAAAATATACTAGATTTAAAATATAATAAATTTTAAATTACATTGAAATTGCTCTTGTTAAAATTTCCTTCAATCACATTTATTCCTGTTAATTTTACTCTTATTAAAATTACTCTTATATTGTCGCAGGATATGTTACTGTTGCTAATTTGGTGACAGTTTCACGGTGAAACTGTCACCAATGGAGGAAACTCCGGAACACTTTCTAATAGACCGTGATGCCCTGATACACAAAACAAGAAAATGTCTGGAAGTCTGTCAGATACGTTCAGGGGAGCTTCCATCTCTAGAACCAATCCATATCCTGCACTTACAAGGCTGGACAAGGTGATTTAAGACCAGGCCACGCCTCGTTAGGCACCAGATGAGGAGAACAATAGATCTAAAAGATCGCTTCAAAATCCCCCTTCCCCCATTATCATTAATTCATTCATTCACATTAGGCCGACATTGTATCGTGGTCGTTTAATCGACAGACGACAGTGGGGAATCCGCTGAAGGGACCGAAAACTCCCAGTGCTTTGGTCGACTGTTGTGTCGTTTGAGACTAGCTAGGCCAGTGAAGTGAAGGTTTACACAAATGGAACGCTTCACATATTCCCGACAACACTAGGTTCGTACACTGCTGTGCAGTTTGCTTTCTTCCAATTCAACATATGTTTAGGCGGATTATATTCCCTAAATGATTTATTCTAGCGTTTAATAGGGTTTTCGATCCGTGTGAAAAGAAGGTCGTCGAAACTTGCTACACTTGCAAAAATTTATCTTCGTATTTTCTCACCTCCTCAAAAAGAACATTGAATGCCCCTGAATCTCTATTCGTAAGCTTGGATGACCCATTGCATTTCGTACCCATTGCATCCCATTTTTATACCCGGTATATGTAAATATACAAGGGTATATTAAGTTTACATCCGAATTTGTAACGCTTGAAAATATTGATTGCAGACATAAATACTTGGCATAGGTGTTCACAAAATGACCTAGTTCCGCCATTTCCACATGTCCGTCTGTCTGTCTGTGGACACGATAACTCAAAAACCAAAAGAGATAACGAGCTGAAATTTTGTATGTGTACTAAGTTTTACTGTATTTTGTTTCTTATCATTTTTCTGTTACACTAATATTTACAGATATATTTCCAATTAAAGGTTGAAAGTTAAAATTCTAAATATCTCTGTTCACATTAGAGTTTGAGAAAAATGAATTGTAGCAAACTTGATTTTCTACAAATTTACTTTTTATACATTTTTCGATTATTCTAATATTAAGAGAGATATTTAATATTTTGTGTTTGTTTGACACGAATACATAAAAAAGTTGTATTGTAAAAAATTTTGATTGTCGGTTCCATAGTAACTATAAACTATAATCGTTATACCGTTTTTTTTGGGCTATTAATAAATTTAATTTTTGCAAATACTAAAGTCATATCAGATATTATATTTCATTTTGATCACACTAAAATTATGACCGCTAGAGAGTGATTTATGTATTCTAAAGAAATTCGCTAAGTTGACGCAGCTCCTGCGTAACGATTTTTTTTTGTTATTAACTTTATTGCATAAATTCAGTATATACCGGGTATTAAAGCAATTTAACAGGCAATCGCAATTTGACTAATACAAATTAGTCAATTTGACGAATTTTACAATATTCTTGTAATATGTAACATGCATATTATATTAAATAGATACAGATGACATGAAACCCATGTCCTGTGAATTTTATCAAGATGTAGGTAATGTTCGTAACATTCATTCTAAATATGTGTATACATACATATAAATCTAGAGCACGGTAGTGCGACGGGCCAAGTTTAAGGGGTATTTTGCCTTCGCACTTACAGTAATATTACTACACGAGATTTGCCCCGAAAAATCTTCTGAACGAAACGAGCAATAGTGCTGAATTTTCGAATATAAGCTATTTAGATAATTATAAGAGACTGTTTTTTCAATCACCGTTAAGAAATAAACGGTTAAAAAGTTATTTCGGTTCAAAAACCGTAAAATAGCGGGTACGCCCACAATTTTCATTTGACAGGATAAAAACGTAGGGCCTACACCAGAAATCCTTTAAAGATGATATTTGGCATTTAGTCAGGTCTAGTACCCAAGGCACAGGGAAAATTATGAAATCACGAAATTTATATCGGGAAATGGAAAAACTTTCGCATTTTTGTTTTAATAAAATTAACATAGGAAATATTGCTGCCCTCTGATTGATCCGTATATTTTATATTTATACTAGAATGTAGAACATACCACTTGTGAGAGGTGTGCTCGATTTTTTAAAACTTTGTTGCTCCACTTTCGGAAATGCTAGAAGGGTGCGGTTTTTGGCATTCAACGCGGAATTTTTGATACTTTAAATAAGAATCTTTGGGAAAATTTTATTTTCCCAACGGAACATATGGAAAATAAAAAATTAAATTTATGTGTATTAGATCTAGGAACTCAACCATTTGCGCGCTTTGTCATCATACACAGCGCCAAGACGATCACTTAAACAACGCTTGATAGCGCTGGAAGCGTGTAAGCGTCCAAAACGAATATACCCTTTGTGTACAAATCAGTATAGAATGTATGTAACCATGGTATCTATATATCCGATCAAAAACATAAATGTAAAAAAGGACCGAGTTTTCGGGGAGATACTTTATATAATAGTTGCTCCTTAAAAAGTTATGATATCCCAATTAAAGAGCCGAGCTATTTATAAATTCAATAGTGAAAACTGAAATGTAAGAATGTAAGTGCAAAGTAAAATGAAAAAAAAATTTGGTTGAAATAATTTATTTCGTAAGTTTTCTCTTAGTATGTTTTTAAAATTTTATATCGCGGCAGGTAATTTGTTTTCTTTTGATTTAAATATTTTAAATTAAAACTTGCCGCGTTATAAAATTTTAAAAACATACTAAGAGAAAACTTACGAAATAAATTATTTCAACCAAATTTGTTTTTTTCATTTTACTTTGCACTTACATTCTTACATTTCAGTTTTCACTATTGAATTTATAAATAGCTCGGCTCTTTAATTGGGATATCATCACTTTTTAAGAAGCAACTATTATATAAAGTATCTCCCCGAAAACTCGGTCCTTTTTTACATTTATGTTTTTGATCGGATATATAGATACCATGGTTACATACATTCTATACTGATTTGTACACAAAGGGTATTTTCGTTTTGGACGCTTACACGCTTCCAGCGCTACCAAGCGTTGTTTCTTTGTTCGTCTTGGCGCTGTGTTTAATGACAAAGCGCGCAAATGGTTGAGTTCCATGATAGTCACCATGCTCACAGACGCATTCTCTATCAAGGTAGGGCAGCAAAAGCGTCAGCGGTAAATCGTAAAAATAGTTGGAAATGTTTGCGAAAAACCACATGATGCATCATGCGTGATATCATGCTTATAAATATTTTTAGAACACACCACCGGGGCGGACTCTGCTGAACATTTTAATAATACCTTAAGTGAGATACAGCGTCAATAGATTATATCGCACTAATAACTGAATTACTAAAAATCGGCTTCAAAACTGGGGAAGGGACCAGGATTGCAGTTTACTGTGAAACATAAACCTCAACTTGGAAAAATTTGCCACAGTCTTTCAGACAAAAGTACGCAGCACTGACTTGTGTCCATGAGAACCTACGTAGAGGCTACATAAACCAAACCGCTCTCAAAGCCTTGCTTGCAACTGAAGTCACCTCAGAGGATAGTCAAGGATTGTCTAGAAGAACTGCTGGTGCTAACAATGTTTGTTAAATTGACCAACACAGTTTGTTCGAAGGAAACGAAAAAAGCAGATACCTAAGCAAAGACAGCATGTTAAGAAGTGATGAACGATAAACACCGTGAACACTGGAAAAATATACCGCAGCAAAAATTCGGGAAAATACTATTTCGGAATGAATCCAAGAGGCTATCCCTCGGTGTACTCAACTTGAACAGAATTCAACTTCGAAAGGTTACCGGAATCATCACCGGAAATTATCACCTACGAAAGCATCTGAGCCTAAATGGACTCCATAACGGATCCATTATATGCAGATTGTGCGGTGAGGAATAGGAAAGATTCAGCCACATTATATTTAACTGGGAATCTCTCGGTTACAGCAGACTCAAGATATTCTCACTCCAAATATATGAATCTTTAGGAAAACCTGAAAAGCAAGCTCCTGGCTATGCCTGCACATGGGAGAAGCGAATCTTGTCAAACTGAAGTAGTAAGGGAGCAGAATGAGCCTTAAGGGCCAAGTGCCATACTTTTTTATACCCCAAGATATATCCTTCTATCTACGTATCAGTTAAAAAATGAAAAGTCAATTTCACCATAACGATAACATTTGTTTAGTCTTCATTAGTATGTATTTCATAAAAATAATAAACAAACAATTTCTTGGAAAATGATTTGAAAAATAAAAGGAAATGGAAACTATTGTGTAACAATATGTAAGATTTTGATAAAACTCTATAAAAATAAGACCTATCAAGTGCGAATGAAACACGCGCCTTAAGGGTTACGTAATTTACTTTGCCAAAACTTGTACAGGCATTAAATTTTTTTTTTTATTTCTCAAAAATTGTTTAATTAGAAAACTTTATTTTATTTTTTCTGTAAAATATAGAGAACTATCTAAAAGTTTAAATTTTTTCGACTCGCAAACTTTGGCGATACGGTTGGGAGACTTTTTGTGCAAACAGAGCCCTTTCATATGACACCCTATTTTCCGTAGGAACTCCACGTTTAGATTTCTATTCAAGACCCATTGAAGACCACAAGTTATTTTTACTTGCAGCTATACCAAATTTTGAGTTGATAACATTAGAAAAGGGTCTTGCAATAAGAACGCTTCATTTTTAAATGTGGCATATGTGATTTTTAATTTTGAGGCATTAAGTGTGAAATATAACGTCATTCAAATATCCGCCGCTATTTTACTTGATGGCCCGTATTTCGGAGGTCAAATTTTTAATAACTTTGTCGCATAAATCTAGCTGAATTTGCTGGATGTCGTTCGCTATGTTTACTATACAGTCATCAATTTTTGCGGTTTATTTGCATACACCTGTCATTTAAGATAGCCCCAAAGGCAGAAGTGTAAGGCGTTAAATCGTGCAGAATGTCCATGGTGAGATGCGTTGTGTGGTACGTAGCGCCGTACTGTTGGAACTACCTGTTATTGGTATGCAAATCATTTAGTTTAGGCCACATGAAATTGGCCTAGCCGTTGACGGTTATGAAAATGTCAGTATCGTTTTGGAAGAAATACAGAACGATGATTCCACCAGATCAAAATCCGTATTATCTCGTGTGAATTGGTTTCGCCCCGAATCCGACAATTTTGTTTGTTCACACATCCATTCATCCAAAAATGAGCCTTGTCGCTAACTGCATGAAAGCCCAATCAGCGAACACGCGGTGTTGTTCTTAGTCGTTTATCTTAATTCCTGGGTTAGTTGGATTTTATACGGCAGCATACCCAAGTCCATATAAAAATTTCGCCAAGATGAAGTCACAGAAAAGCCAAGTTCTTGTGAACAACGAGAAATTGACTACTTCGGGTTTTCCCGTACATTCTCAAGCCCATTAGCGATACTATCAACAGACCATGCATTTTGGTGACGTACTGGTGTTGGCTGATTTTCACCGTACCAGATTACTCGAATTTTGCCAGCAAATATTGAATAGTTGAATCGGCAGGACGGTTATGGCGAGGATAAAAACGTAGCACTGAACGTAGCACTGATTTTGATAATAACATTTGTTAATTTGCAAACGCTATAACCTTCCATGAAATAACCTTCAATTCTATTGAAAGACCCTTTAGTTGGTGAGATAAGCATCTTCAACAGACAAGCGGAGGGACGAAGGTGTGCGATAAAAGATCCTTTCTATTATCATTTAGGTAAGGAACCCTAATAACGACAAATATCAACTATAGAACGAACACAGAAAAAAAAACAGGTTTAATGTAATAAACAACTTAACTCAATCAATATTTCCTTAAATAAAAACAGTGTTAAATTTGTTTTCGTTTATTTTTTTTTTTTTCTCTAACATGACTCTACGTCTAAATCATTATTTTTTCTATAATAAATTTTAATGATAAGGTTTATATTTCAAACCTCTATATAGAAACTACAATCCGAAGAGAAAAATTCATCGGAAACAGAGAGCGTGAATCCCTTTCCGATTATGGCCTTCTCCTGGACCAACCCAGGGATGGAATGGTGAAGAAATATAACTTCGAGAAGTGATTCATCACGAAAGTGAGGAACAAAAGTCAGTGGAGTCAGTGGAGTTCAAGATCGTATTTTGTACACGAGTTAACCGCATATTTGTATAATAATATGTGCGAGTTTGAACATAATTAAGAGATCAGTCTCGAAAAAGTAAAGAAAGGAGTCGGAATATCCTTCATTAGCTCAGAGTCTATTTTAGGAATTCCAAGGACTGCATGTAAATAGGTGATCAACGAGTGGTCAAATAAAATTTCAAATACGCCCCCTTTACCTAGATCAGTTTTTTGTATTATAAATACGTTTTTCGACTACAATGTAGTCCTCATCAGTATAAATTAGGTAGTCGTACTTTACTCTTTGACAATTATAAATAGATATAAAGTCAAGATCAACAGACAAAAATAAAAATAAATAGAAAATTAACTAGATTAAAATATACTAAATTTAAAATATAATAAATTTTAAATTATATTGAAATTGCTCTTGTTAAAATTTCCTTCATTCATATTTATTCCTGTTAATTTTATTCTTATTAAAATTACTCTTATATTGCCGCAGGATATGTTACTTGTTACTAATTTGGTGACAGTTTCACAATATAAGAGTAATTTTAATAAGAGTAAAATTAACAGGAATAAATATGAATGAAGGAAATTTTAACAAGAACAATTTCAATAAAATTTAAAATTTATTATATTTTAAATCTAGTATATTTTAATCTAGTTAATTTTCTATTTATTTTTATTTTTGTCTATTGATCTCGACTTTCTATCTATTTCTAATTGTCAAAGAGTAAAGTACGACTAGCTAATTTATACTGATGATGACTACATTGTAGTCGAAATACGTATTTTAATACAAAAAACTAATCTAGGTAAAGGGGGCGAATTTGAAATTTTATTTCAAAAACCAAGAGTTCTCACTAATTATCATTCGATAATATAATGTTTGAGTGGTCAAATGCTCACCGTTTTCAATCGAAAGTGTTACGAACAATTAGTGATTCTCCGTGGTATGTGCGTAATGATAATGTAATGATGACATTCATCGTAGTCTCGAAGTGCCCACAGTGCGTGAAGAAATTTCGCGATTCAGCGATAGATACATGACTCGCCTTGAACGGCATCCAAATACTGAAGTGATAAATCTTTTAGATAACAGTGACAGTTTGAACAGACTGAATAGACAAAATGTGTTAGACCTAAGATTTAGATTTACCTAAAATAGTATATAGCTTACTATATAGTTTTTTTCTTGAAGTGACAACCAGTGGGTAGATCACTGTTCAAGCCATTTTTAGCCAGTAGTCCTATTTATTGTTCTTTTTAGAACTGATAATAGAAAAAAGGAAAGAAAAAAATTGCTTAACACCGTGATCACTGGAAAAAGCACCGCGGAAGGATCTTGGGAAGGTACTGCTTCAGAGTGCAACCAAGAGGCTATCTGTCGATGCACTGAAGCTGAACAGGAAGCAACTGCGGAAGATGCAACTGCATTATCCCCTGCGGAAGCATCTGCATATAATGGGACTCCATAACGGGTCCATTGTGTGCAGATTGTGTGGCGAGGAGGAAGAAACATTCAGCTACATTATCTTTGAGTGCGAACCCCTAGGTTACAGCAGATACAGGATATTTGGTGCATCTCACCCCGAATATATGAACCTTCAGGAAGGCCTGATAAACAAGCTTCTGGCTATTGCCAACATATGGGAGACGCGAATCTCGTCGGACTGAATTAGAAGGGGGAGCACAATGGACCTTAAGGTCGAAGTGCAATACTTTTTAGACCCCATGATGTATCTATCTGTCTAAGAGACCGGTTTTCGGTCGAATATCGAATATGATATAAAGTGGTCGAACAGGTCGAATACCGAAGGTTAGCCGAATATTCGTGACATCTTTACTTTAACCCTGCAGTAGTCGCGTGAAATTTTCATACACCAGAGTCAGCCAGGTCAGTCACACGCGGACTGACGGACCACATTATATACTAGCGGTCCCGACAGACGTTGTCCTGTACAAACGTGTTAAATTTTAAAATTTTAAACTTTTTTGAAAATTAAAATTTTTTTTTTTGGACTGAATTATGAATCTAAACCATTCTCGAATCCACTGGAACACACACAAAAAATTTCCTTAAAATCGGTCCAGCCGTTTAGGAAGAGTTCAGTCACATACACACGAACATAATAATTATATACTGTGTGTTTTGGTCAGCTTTTCCTAAAGTGAATCAATGTTAAATATTATTTATTACTGCCTGGCCGTCTGTTACTGTATGAAGTCAGTCAGTACACATGTGGTGAGAGTACACTTTAGTATGTGCATTGTGCAACACAAAATCCCCACTCTTAAATGACAAACAAACAACCATACGCATACAGTAGAGCTGTGGGACAACTGACTGACTTTATTTACATGCGTAATGACTGATTTCATACAGTACCAGACGGCCAGCAAGTAATAAATAATATTTAACATTGATTCATTTTAGGAAAAGCTGTCAAACACATTCTGTATATTAATATATATAACATATCAACATATGCAAATTTAATAACGTCAATCGCACGCGGAGTGACAGGCCGATAATTCTAAAAACAAACCAATACACACACTGATTGATCACGTCAGAACATGCAAAAGTTCTTGTATGAACGTACTAAAATCCTCTAGTTTATAGGGCGGGGAAATTTTCATTAGCAAACCAGCAAATGTTGTTATGGATTCTGAGTCTGCACGCGACTACTTTAGGGTTAAATAGACTATAACTTGTGTATAGGAGTTTGTGTGACTTTTCCACCATATTTTTATTTTTCTTGTTCATTATACTTTATTATATATATATATGTATATAGGTTTATGTATATTATAGTGTTGTAATCAAATCTCTTTCTCTCTCATTTTATTTGAATTTAATTTTTATTTTAGTATCATTTTCCTAGAAAAACAATTAAACTAATTGTGTTGCAACATTTTATTTTATTAGATCAATCATTAGAACACGAAAAAGAGAACACGCTATATGTTCTACTTGGTCGTAAACATAAATGTACTTGTTCGGCAGAAATGAATTTAACTACGAAGTTAAAATAATTATAGTCATCCCTTCTAAAAACCTTCTAAAATTCGAGTAATCCTTGCTGCTCTTAATTGAATTTAGAACATGGACATAAACTTAACCGGTCCCATACTAAGGTTATACACATACTAAAATTTGAATAGTATTTACTTCCAAATTACTTGAAACCTATAAGATTTTTGTATAGTGATTAGCGAATTTTAGCGAGGCCATGGAAAAGCATGTCCTTCAAAAATAATTAGATAAAGTCCAACGGTTCCTGCGACTTTCTCGGTTACAGCAGGTAAAAGATATGAACCTTCAGGAGAACCTGATTAGCAAGCTCTTGGCTATTGCAAAAATATGGGAGACGCGAATCTAGTCAGAATAAAGTAGAACAGGGATCACAATGGGCCATAAGGTGGACATTCAATAATGTTATATATCCCTAGATATATCTATATATCTAAGTCTGGCGGTACCCGCGCTTGTAAAGGCGTTATGTGTACTTGGAACTGGGAGGTTATGGGTTCGAATCCCGATATCGGCAGTTTTTCAATTATTAAAAAAAGAAAAAAGGGGGCGGTTAATTGACTAAACTGTCGGCGTATGAACAAGAACGAAGAAACCGGCTATGCTTGTGGAGGTTTTCTGCAGTTTCTTTCACGAACTCCAGTTGAATTTTAGCAAAATTCCTGTCAAAGTTGGCTGCCGGCGCACATCCTACAAATTCCTAGCCTACACGCAAAATTCCTTCCACTCCACGTTCATCCTCACATTCTTAGACATCACAATGGACCTTATTGTCGAAGTGTGTCCCGGCCAGAACAGCCTCAACAATCTATCTATCAAATCATAGGATGATTATGGAACACATATATTGCCGATCAACCTCTATGGAGAAATGCGGAGCTAGCGCTGCTCTTGGGTTAAATCTGGTTTAACCATGGACAGAGACGCATTATAGTCATGCTTGGATCTTGCGAAAACACACATTTCCAAGACCTGTTGCCTACGTTTTACCCTCTCCCAACTTTTGGAACAAGTTTTACGACTTTATCCATACATTTTTGGATGAATCCTCTAAGGGGGTGAAAATGGAAAATAATTTTTTTTCTAAATTAATTTTCAAAACTTTTTTTATAAATATTTTAAATTTGTTGACAACATCAAATCAAAACTTGGGACTAAACTTTATCTATATATTATTTAGAGACATGAAAATGGGAAGTTTGACTATCAAAAATAAACAAATACTATATAGAGTTTCAGTATTTTTCAACCTCTAAAGGTATGCAATCTACGGTGAGAGTTTGTATTCATGTTCCATTTTTTTTTAAAGTTTCGGTATTTTACACGTTTCGGTATTTTTGAGACATTCAAATTTCTATTTCTATTATATACCATAAAATACGTGTTTCCAAGTTCTTATAAAATGGATCCTCAAGGAGGTGACTCACGAGGTGAGCGTTTGTATGGTAGTTTAGTATTTCAAAATAAGAGACATGAAAATTTTTAAAAATAGAATTTCAAATTCGCCCCGTAACCTAGATCAGCATTTTTTTATATTATAAATACGTATTTCGACTACAAAGTAGTCATCATCAGTATAAATTAGCTAGTCGTAATTTACTCTTTGACAATTAGAAATAGATCGAAAGTCGAAATCAATAGACAAAAATATAAATAAATAAAAAATTAACCAAAATAAATAAATAAAATAAATTAAAATTAAAATATAATAAATTTTATTGAAATTACTCTTGTTAAAATTTCTTTCATTCAATTTTACTCTTGTTAAACTCAATCTTATTAAAATAACTCTTATATTGTCTCAGGATATGCTACTCGCTGCTAATTTGGTGATAGTTTCACCGAATTTGAAATAAGACGAGGTGAGCGTTTGAATGGAAGTATAGTATTTCAAAAAAATTCGTTACGCAGGAGCTGCGTCAACGAACTTCCACAGACTACATAAAACTCTCTAGCGGTTATAATTTTAGTGTGATCCAAATGAAATATAATATCTGATATGTCTTTAGTATTTGCAAAAATTAAATTTATTAATAGCCAAAAAAAACGGTACAACGATCATATTTTTTTTACAGTTACTATGGAAAGGACAATCAAAATTTTTTACAATAAAATATATTTCATGTATTCGTATCAAACAAACACAAAATATTAAATATATCTCTTAATATTAGATAAATCGAAAAATGTATAAGAAGTAAAGTTGTAGAAAATCAAGTTTGCTACAATTCATTTTTCTCAAACTCTAATGTGAACAGAGATATTTAGAATTTTAACTTTCAATCTTTAATTGTAAATATTTCTGTAAATATTAGTGTAACAGAAAAATGATAAGAAACAAAATTACACTAAAACTTAATACCTACAACTTAACTCCTGATAAATTTTTCTATTTTTCAAATATTGGGAGATAGTAAAATTTTGTGTTTTCCTCTCCATCTAAACCCCTTTTCCTCTCGTTTGATTTTACTCATTAACGAACTTTACCTTTAAAATACCAAAAGCGACTCAAATATCTAATTTCATTCCAATCGGAATAAAACTGTGAACGCTACAGAGTTCACAGACATTTAAAAAAAGTACATATATATATATATATATATATATATATATATATATATATACAGGTTGTCCCAGAACAACCTGGAACCCTTCGGTGAAGTTGTTCCTTAGGTCAAGACGAACTCATTTTACCATATAACATAGGTCCGGAAATGATTTGTTTATCCGCTAGCCGCCATTTTGTGTTTTTTGCTTTATAATTTATATCTACACAACGCGTTGTTCGATTGAATTGAAAATTGGGACGATTGTTGCTTTAGCATAGACCAATAACAGAAAAAAATTTGAATTTTCAAAAATGTATTTTTACAAAATGGCGGCTTTTAGAAAAATTCAAACTTACGTAAGTCAAAAACAAGCAGATTTATGAATTTTTTGAATTTTTCTGAAAGCAAACAGAAAAATTCAAACTTACGTAAGCAAAAAACAAGCAGATTTATGAATTTTTCTAAAAGCCGCCATTTTGTGAAAATACATTTTTGAAAATTCAAATTTTTTCTATTATTGGTCTATGCTAAAGCAACAATCGTCCCAATTTTCAATTTAATCGGACAACGCGTTGTGTAAATTATAAAGCAAAAAACACAAAATGGCGGCTAGCGGATAAACAAATCATTTCCGGACCTATGTTATATGGTAAAATGAGTTCGTCTTGACCTAAGGAACAACTTCACCGAAGGGTTCCAGGTTGTTCTGGGACAACCTGTATATATATATATATATATATATATATATATATATATATACATATATATATATATATATATTTATATATATATATATATATATATATATATATATATATATATAATTATATATACAAATTTTAGCGATAATGATTTTTAACATCTAATAGGTAGGATCGATGGACACTTGAAGAAATTTGTACGAAATTCCAATATTGGTGCAAAAACAATAGCTGCATTTGCTTTGGAGGAAATTCACTAATAAGAGCCTTGAAAAATTATAATTATACAAATTCATACGTGTAACAGCGTTTTAAGAAAATAAGTCCTTGACGGAGAGAAATATTATGTTTCTCAGTTATATAAGATCGGAACATAGTTTTCGCGGGCGAAGCCAAAACGAGCAATGCTAATGTTAGTATGAATTTATACGTTATTTTAAAATTAATTATTTCCTTTGTGAAGAAGTATATTTAAAATATACGAAATGTTCACTATTTAGATTATTAGATTAAACATGTGAAAAAGACAGTGTTTGAAATAACTAAAAAATGGTTTAAAAAGGAAATGTAGGAACAGTTATCTGTAGTACGGCATAATTCATGCAATAAAGACTACAATAAAAAAAATTTTGACAAAATGGAAACTCGACTTCAAAAATCAAATATTTTAAAACAAAAAATGCACTAAAAAGTAAAAAAATAATTGCATATTCTTGTATCAATTTTAGTTCACCTAAGCAAAATTTTTTAAATATATGTGTACAATTATTGTTATTTTTGGAGTCGGTGTCAGCATAGAGAAATTCACATAAAATTTGGACACCATCTCCAAAAGTAACAATTGTTGTTCAAATATATTAAAAATTTTTGCTTAGCTGAACTAAAATTGACACAAGAATATGCAATTAGTTTTTTTACTTTTTAGTGCATTTTTTGTTTTAAAATAAGTCGGGTTTCCATTTAGTCAAAATTATTTTTATTTCTCGCTTTTTAGTGACTTTGAAGTTCTATAACTGATTTTATTTGTCTGAATTTGGGTGACCTACTAAACGGCCTACTAATTTTTAGTGCATTTTATTATAACACATTTTTTTTTGTTTTTAATTTTTAATGCATTTTTTTATAACAGATTTTCATTTTTTTTTACATGCATTTTGCTTGTTTTTTGTAAAAAATTTTTTTTTGGGGTCAGTTTTTTTTTTTGTAAAAAATTTTTGTATTTGAAGTCGGTTTTTTAAAAAAGTTTTTTATTTTTCCATTATGAATGAGTATACCCTTTCAAACAAACAAACAAATTTCGCAGAAATCGGTGATCACATATAAAATAATGGTTTTCCTCGATTTCCAGAGAATCCCTTCATCAGAATGCAATTTGGTGACAATGAGACCAATCGGAAATCAAACCCTTTAAAGTAAAACAAAAAAATTCAAAATCAGTTCATAAATAACGGAGTTCTGAGGTAACAAACATCAAAAAATAAAAATACAGACGAATTGAGAACCATCCTCCTTTTTGAAGTCGGGTTAAAAAGGAAGATGTTCGTACATGTTTTATAGGTAAAGGTAGGTAGATATACGAACAAGAAATTAATTATACAGACCATTTGCTCTTACGTGACATTGTAGAATGACGATATACGAGTTAATATATAAATGAGATGCATTGCATAACTCACTCTAATATTTACTTTTTATTATATTTTATGATCGAGTAAATTTTTTTCGAGATAAAATTGCAATCTTTTATTATTTGGAAAATTATCAGCATTTGATTTGTCGATATATTCTTGTATACTTTCTATCTAGTAGATTTATATAGGATGGGATCACCGTCCAAGTGGCCGCGCGGTCTAAGGCTTTATGTCTGAGATGTTATACCTACGGGGAACTGGGAGGTTATGGGTTCGAATCCCGACATCGGCAGTTTATTAACTATTAAGAAAAAAAAAAGTGGGCGGTTAATTGACTAAACTGACTTTTCTGCAGTTTCCTTCACGAGCTCCAGATGAATATCGGTATAGTTCCTATCAGAATCGGCCGCAGCCGCATATCCTACCAATTCCTAGTATACAAATAAAAATTCCTTCCACTCTACTCATATCATCACATCGTAAGGCATCAATCACAAGCCGCTTCAATCTATCAATCTAGGATGGGATCAAAAGTCATGAACTGGATAATTTTCTGATAGGAAAGTCACACAAAATGGGTGAAAATCCACATGTGACAATTGAGAAGGCCAAAGTACCCAACAACGAAGACTGTTTGTTGTGGAATATGGTCCAAAGGCATCAAAGGGCCATTTTGCCTCGAAAATGAGCAAGGAACCGTACTTACCGTTCCTTGCCTTTGAAAGCGCTTTGAAAGTCTATGGTGACCGTTATCGAATCATGTTAACTGACCGTTTATTTCCTGCGATTTAAGAGAAAAGTTTGGCCGATATTTGGTTTTAACAGAATGGCGTTATTGCTTACACAGTAAACAATACAATCGAGGTTTTGTGCCCTATCTTTAAAAATCGCATTATCAGCCGAAATGGCGATGTCAACTGGCGATTGACTCCGTTGAACTATTATTTGTGAGGAGCCATCAAGCCTAAGCCCAAATGTTATGCTTATCATCCAGAGACGATTGACGCTTTGAGAAACGCCATTTTTGAAATTGGTGGATTTTTGAGATTGATGAAAATAATTTAAACAATTGAAATAGGTGATCGAACTGTTGTTGGATATTCTTTGAAATGGCCATCTAGGACATGCCTCAATAGAAAGATAGATACAGTCTATGATTATGGACCAATAAGTTCCGTTTTCTGCTTAGATCAAACGAAGTTACCTTCTTCCATATATTGGCAAGTGCTTATAAGGTTTTCCTGAAAATTCGTATATTCGGAGTGTGATGCACCGAATTTATTATACTGGATGTAACCGAGAGACTCACGTAACTGGATGTTTCTTCTTCCCTGACACGTAGTCTGAACAAGATGGACATTGTGAAGTTACACTGTAATATTGCCCGTTGATGAATCCCGTCACCTTCCGAGGATGTATTGTGTTCAGGTTAGAACGTCGAGGGATAGCCTCTTGGATGCATTCTGAAACAGTATTTTCCCGATTTTTTGCTATGGTATATTAACCCAGTGATTGTAGTGTTTTAAATCTACCCATTTGTTGATCACTTCTTTTAAGGCAGTTTTTGGATTAAGATATAGACCTATAGACCTATATTTCTTCTAGTATTATCTAGTATTTCTTCTGACGTGAATTCCAATTTCATAAGCTGGACAATTAAAGCTAGGGGAGAACTCCTCTACTTAAATAAATACTCTTATAGTCATGAAACAAAAATCTGCTCTATGTGTAATAAACTAGAAGAAGAAACTGTGTTTTATTTTATTGCAGTCTGTCCTATTCTCCAAGAGTTTCGGAATCTATATTTTAAAAAGCCGTTGCTTAGTTATCAAGATTTTTTGGATTATTTGAATGGAAAATATTGGCCTAGTTTTGTTAAGTATTGCAAATGTGCCTGGAAATACAGGTATACCTTGATTTCTGAATTTAACTACTGAAAATTTTTCTGTTAGAGTAGCTATATTTTATGTTTGTGGTTATCAATTCATGTTTATGCATATATTTTACAAACGTTTCGTAAATTGTTTTTGTTTGTTTGTTAAAGTAGAATTTTCGAATATTTGTTTAAGAAAGAGTTAAGAGTTAACATTTATTTAAGAAAAATTGGTCTAAATATAGTTGTAACTAAATTAAAATTTATATATTTATATAAAGACAACTAACTCTTCCGACGGTCTAAAATGACCATAGAATATGTCTGCAAAAAGAAAAAATTGTCAAATTTGTATTAATTTATGAAATATTATAATAAAGACCTTTATTATTATTATTATTATTATAAACCTATGAAAAGTAACCCGACGTCCTTCTTCGCCCTCTTTCACTGTGAGTTAACGTCCAATTACCACCCCAGTTTTAGAGCCGGTGATTCCTGTCTTAAGATAAGATGGGTTTCCTTCAGTTCACGTTTTTCTATCACAGACTAGTAGATGGAGATTTGAGAAAAAGTATGTTGTACGGAAGTACATTTCAAAAATATGTCAAATAATTTTATTACAAAAATAATTTAAACAAAATTTGTTTTGCCTGCTTTTGAGATGCTTGCGGAATTCGCTCAAGTGCCTTTATTTGTTGGCGCACAGTCTATATATATATATATATATAGCAATAGAACTTGATAACATATAAAGCATTTCAATCTAAAAATGCTGGGAACTTTCTTAAAAATATCTATTTTGGCAGTTAGTCAAACTTTGTTGTTATATTGTTGGTGGCCCATATAACCACTTTCATTAACAAGATTCTACTTCTATACAGAATGCGCCATTTTAAGCAATGCAAACTGACTAATAATTCAAGAAAACGTTTTTATTAAATATGATTCGAATTAATGTTGTTTTTTTCGAAGCGGAGCATTGTATGGTGACCTTGATCTTTGCCTTTAAAGTCAACAATTGGCTTTGTGCACAGAATATCCAATTAAGTCAAAGAAAACGAAAAAAGTTTGTCAAAAAGTCGATTATTTCCACTAATAAAATTTCGATTTATGAAATGTGACACCGAGATACCCCATGATAACTTAGGCTTCTTATAACTGGTTTTGGCCTTATAGTTTCCATTCTCATGTGCCAATTTCAATATCGATGTGCAAGTTCCAAACTGGTTAGAAAAGAACCGTTTCAAAAAAAGTTTCGGACAATCTAAAATATTGTGCTGCTCGTAGATTTTAATTATGGAAACTTAGATGGTTTTACGATTTCAAATTTTGAGTACCTCAACCCGCCATTGTTCACAAGATTTGTACATCAGTGGTAGGCCTTTCCGAAGAGTTTTATACAAAAACCTCGGTATAAAGGCCTACAAAGTCAAATTGGTTCAAGAATTGGATGTAATTGATTATGCATTGCGTTTTTGCTTCGATAAATGGGTCAATTATAAGTCGGAAGAAGATGAACTTTGGTACTGAACAAATCATATTTTCCAACGAAACTCATTTTGATCTCGGCGGTTATGTTAACATGCAAAATGGCCCTATTTCGAACACAGAAAATCCGCACGTCACAATTGAGCAGCTAATACACCCAAAACAAGTGACATATGGTTTGGTACGAAAATATGGTCCAAAAGCATACACTTAGAAAATGAGTGAAGAGCCGACATTTACCAGCCAAGTTGTATGTACTTGGAACTGGGAGGTTATGGGTTCGAATCCCAACATCGGCAGTTTATCAATTATTAAGAAAAAGGGGGGCGGTTAATTGACTAAACTCTCGGTGCATGGACAAGATCGAAGTAACCGGCTATGCTTGTGTAGGTTGTCTGCAGTTTCCTTCACGAACTCCAGATGAGTATCAGTATAGTTCCTATCAAAATCGGCTGCAGCCGCACAACCTATTAATTCCTAGTCTACACACAAAATTCCTTGCCCTCCGCTTACATCCTAACATCCTTAGGCATCACAATAAGCCTTACGGTCGAAGTATGTTCCGTCCAAGACAGATGCTTCAATCCATCTATGGGCCGACATGGGGTTTCAACAGGACGATGCCACGGCCCACATAGGCATACAATCGTCATTTTGCACCCTATCTTCGTAAAATTATCAGTCAAAATGGCGATGTCAACTTATCGTCTAGGAGTTGAGATTTGACTCTGTTGAACTATTATTTGTGGAGAGCCGTCAAAGACATATGTTATGCTGGTCATCCAGAGACGATCGAGGCTTCGGAAGCCGCAATTCAAGTGATTAATGGTGAAACAGAGACTCGGACGATTTACAATGTACTGAAATATAGGATCGATAGAATGGGCTTCTGCAAATTCAGTCATAGCCGGCATTTGAATGAAATAGTATTCCATTCTTAATTGGACGGTATACGCTCGAATTTAAAGTACCTAATGATTTGAAAATATTTATTTAATATACATTTTTTAAACAAACTAAAAATTTTCCGGACCTGTTAGTTATGAAAAAAAGTAACATACAAAAGTTGTTAGAAATTAAAAAAAGAAAAAACATTTACGGATGTGATTTTCTCTTAATTATTATTTTTAAAAAGTTACACGTGTTAAACGATTTGAGGGTGAGGCAACTCCCAATCAGATAGGTTAGGTTAGGTGAAGTTAGAGTGACTGTCCTGGGGTAAGACACACTTGGACCATAGGGTCCGTTGTGATACCGAAAAGTGGCTTGGCCCATCCGCGGCCACTACTCCATGAACCATTTGGAGCTGTTTAAGGACAGCAAGAGAGCTTTGTCGTTAACAGGCTTAAGATCGGAGAGGTCGCCAAAGAAAAGTTTACTCAGATGAGTCCGTCTCCTTATGGCAAGAGTTGGACAGAGAAGATGAGTCATCGTCTCCTTCTCCTATTCACTGTGACAGCTCCTGCAATAATCGTGATAGGCCCAATCGTTCAACCCTGTCGGATAAGGTTCTCGCAGAGCAGCCAAGGCAAATGATAAAAGCCACTTTATGTACTATCGTTTCTACAAGTTTCTTCCTCTAACAAAATTGGCACAATTTTTTGACGAAGTTGTGCCATTGAGGTCCTTTTTTTTTATTTATTTGGTAAGGATTCCTACAAAATGAACAATTTTTCGGATCGTTAATAAAAAAACACTGTTATTTATAATACCTCAATTAATTTACGCCCCACGTTAAGATTCTAGATAACTGCTTATTATTATTTTTAAATAATACAATTTAATAAAACGTAGTTTTAAATATGAAAATAATTTCAACGTCGTATAATACTTTTTGTAGAAATCTCATACTCAAATACTCTCATACTTAATAATACATGCGAACGAAAATGCGACATGCTTTTTTATAGCCCACAGGCTAACTAAATTCTTTAAATATACCAAAATCTTTATCACATAATGAAAATTTATTTAAAATAAAAAGTGTTAGCGAATTTCCTGAAAGGAAATAGAGCTATTGGTCCCGTACCGAAGTCAAAATTTCGCAAAAATTTCTTCAAATGTCCATCGATCCTACCTAGTAGATGTCAAAAATCACCATCTGTAAAATTTATATATATATATCTATGGACATATATATATATATATATATATATATATATATATATATTTATATATGTATATATATATGTCTGTAATCACTCTAGCGGTCACAGTTTTCATTTTATCGGAATGAAATTTGGTATTTGAGGCGCTTTTAGAATTCAAAAGGTCAAGTTCGTTAATGGGTAAAATCGAACATGGGAAAAGGGGGGTTTAGAGGAAGGGGGAAACACAAAATTTGACATATCCCCCTTAATATTCGAAAAATCGGAAAATTTATAAGAAGCAAAGTTGTAGGTACTAAGTTTTACTGTAATTTTATTTCTTAACATTTTTTCTGTTACCCCAATATTTACAGAAATATTGACGGTTTAAGATTGAAAATTAAATTCCTCACTATCTCTGTACACATTCGAGTTTGAGCAAAAATGATGAGGTGATGAATTGTAGCAAACATGATTTTCTACAACTTTATTCCTGACGCATTTTTTGATTGTTCTAATATTAAGAAAGATATTTTATATTTTGTTTTCTACTTTCTTTATGCCCCCCTTTCCCCTTGACGTATGTCATTTATTAATAAAATTAGCCTTGCAAATAGTAAAATCATATACGAAATTTCATCTTGATGAAATTAAAATTGTGATCGCTAGAAAGTGATTTATATATTTTATGGAAGTTGAAGCAGCTCCTGCGTAACGAATTTTTTTAGAAATAACATTGTAAAAAAAATGTGTATTTTAATATTAGCGAATTTCCTGAAAGGAAATAGAGCTATTGGTCTCGTACCGACTTCAAAATTTTACAAAAATTTGTTCAAATGTCCATCGATCCTACCTAGTAGATGTCGAAAAACACCATCTATAAAATTTATATATATATATATATATATATATATATATGTGTCTGTAATCGCTCTAAAGGTCAAGTTTGTTAATGGGTAAAATCGGAAAAGGGGAAAGGGGGGTTTAAAGGGAGGGGGAAACACAAAATTTGACATATAGCCCTTAAAATTCGAAAAATTTATAAGAAGTAAAGTTGTAGGTATTAAGTTTTACTGTAATTTTGTTTCTTATCATTTTTTCTGTAACACTAATATTAACAGAAATATTGACGGCTTAAGATTGAAAATTAAATTCCTCAATATCTCTGAACACATTAGAGTTTGAGCAAAAATGATAAGGTGATGAATTGTAGCAAACATGATTTTTATATTTTGTTTTCTTCTCTCTTATGCCCCCCTTTCCCTTTGACGTATGTCATTCATTAATAAAATTGGCCTTGCAAATACTAAAATCATATACGACATTTCATTTTGACCAGACTAAAATTGTGACCGCTAGAAAGTGATTTATGTATTCTAAGGAAATTCGCAAAGTTGAAGCAGCTCCTGCGTAACGAATGTTATTATTTAAGGGCAGTTGGTGTTGTAACACATAGATTTATCGTTAATTAATATTAAAAATTCATTATTTTGATTTAAAAAAGCTTTAAATTAAAAAAACTACATTGTAAAAGCTTATTATGTACTTAAATATCGGTCACAATATGTGTTCAGTGAGAAAAGAACAAATTAAAAAAATTATTAATATTCAGTGTAGCATGATTTTTAAATTATTTAGTTAAAGTAATTTTAAATATATCAACAACAAAAAATCGGTACGTAGGAGTTGCGTTAAATTAAAAATTTGCCTTAGAACACATAAATCACTATCTAGCGGTCTCAATTTTAGTCTGATCAAAATTAAATGTGGTATCTGATTATGATTTTGGTATTTGCAAGGCCAATTATATTAATAAATGGCATAGGTCTAGGGGAAAGGGGGCCATTGGGAAAGAAGAAAACATAAAATATAAAATATCTCTCTTAACATTAGAATAATCGAAAAATGCTTAAGGAGTAAAGTTGTAGAAAATCAAGTTTGCTACAGTTCATTATCTTATAATTTTTCTCAAACTCTAATGTGTACAGAGATATTTAGAATTTTGCCTTTCAATCTTAAATTGTAAATATTTTGTGTAAAATTAACACATTTAATTTTGTGTAAAAATGATAAGAAACAAAATTACAGTAAAACTTAATACCTATAACTTTATTTTTTATAAATTGTAAATATTTGGAAACATAATTATTGTAATTTTCTATAACTACACTTCTTACGTATCTTTCGAGTTTTCCAATATTCATAACAAAGCTTCATAACTTAGATTAACAAAAATATTTCAGTTTTTTTTTTTTAGAGAATTTTATTTCCTATAAGACTATGTACTTCGATTTAGAGAAACAAATTTGTATTACTTTTATTTAAAAAAAAATAATAAACAAAATTTTATATATGTATATTCAATGGGAAAATGAATATTCGTTGAGCTCTTTGTCGGAATGAAAGTTCGTGCTAATGTTTGAGGAAAATTTCTTTTATACCTAACACTATAATGTTTTCAAAAACATAAAAAAAAGGTCTTTCTAAAGCAACCTAATGCAGAAGTGGGCGCAGACGGCTCGCCAGACTCGAACGGACTCTCCATAATCTGGATGAGAGTAAGTAAAAAAGATATGTTTTGAAATAAGACGGAACAATGTTTCAATACAGGTTGTCCTACCGATCAAGTAAATAATTGTTTATTATTTCAAATTATTCGGAATTTCCTAAAATCTAATTCTAAAATCTAAACTAAAGCTAAATCATCAAAAAATTTACAAGCGGTTAATGTAAAAGATTTATTTTTTAAAATTTATATTTTATTCATACCCAAATATATTAAAAAGGTACATTTTATTCCCCAAATGACCAGCCCAAAATTCCAGAGTATTTATTCAATGTGTTGTATGTATTGTATACTTTGAATAATAGTGACCATAAAAAAGAGTTGGTATTATTATATTTTTTTCAGAAAATGTTTTAATTTAAATTTTTTTAAAAAATTTTAATTTTTTCTATTAAAAAGAAAATAATAATAATTGGTAGGTATCCTATATTTACTCTATCTCTCTTCCTACCTCTCACTCAGAATAATTGCAGTCAAGGTCTGCCCACCTATGACCTAATGTAACATGCATCTTTTTAAAAAATTCATTATTCCATGGAGTTTGCTTGAAGAAAAAGGTTTTGTTTGAAAGGTAATTAGTTTTTAACATGCTTTTATTACCTTGAAAAAAAAAAACAAAAAAACCAATAAAAAACATTCAAATTTTAATGTTTTAATAGCCGAAATGCAAATTGGCATATCTTTAACTTATATGTAGCGACTTGTAGTGTGATAGTATAGTTTATAGTTTCTATAGAAATGTCATCAGCAAAATTTAAAAAAAAATCAATCAAACTGTTAAAATGTAGAAAAAAATAATTTATTTAACAGAAATTTCCCAAGCTATAATCGATATATACACTTTCTTTGGTAAGAATTGGATTCATTCCATCACTGATGGGATTAATAATAATCAAGAATGAAACTACAACACACAAAAATAATTTAGTTTATGACTGATTTTAGTTTTAGTTCAAGAATAAAATTTACAGTTAAAAACAAAACATGCTTTTATTGGAATATGAACTAAAAAATGTAAAATAATTTAAAATAGAATAAACAGATTGACAACAAAATGAACTTTAATCTAAACATATGCATGGGGTGCTCTCTACTTACGTCTTCATAATTGTTCTACTTTTACAATAGTAAGTAGAGAGCACCCCATGCTTTTGTGTACCTTCAAGTTAATTTTGTTGTCAATCTCATTATTCTACTTTCTATTTTAAATTATTTAGCATTTTTTAATTCATATTCCATTAAAAGCATGTTTTTTAAGCTTTTTTAAGCTCTAAATTCTATAGAGAATAAATTTATGTTTCAAATAGGTACACGACAAAGTTAGCTGGTGTATCATATACACTACAAAAATTAAAATAGACGCAATAGCAACATTGTGTTGTGCATCTATGCACAGTATGCCATGATATGGTGTTATACTTACAGGTTGGACGACGGACAATAACGACGATGTATACATGCACGAGTTAGATGCAACTATATATAAATGATTGTAGTTAGAGAGTGATAAGTATAATATAATAGTTATTTATGTAATAATACAATACTGATTGTTTAAGTGTGACAAAGTAAAACATATCATAGTACATTACATATAGACAGCGATAAATACACTATACAGTATTCCAGATTGGGTGTATTTTAAAAAACAAGCTATATACAAAAGGTATATTAAGTTTAGTTCCGACTTTGTAACACGATAACTCGAAAACGATAAGAGATAACGACCTGAAATTTTCTATATGTGTTCTAGAGCTTAAAAGTAGGGTCAAGTCCGAATTGGGTCGAATCGGATCATGTTTAGGTAAAATGGCCAATACTGTCTATCTTAGAAACCATAAGAGACAGAACCAAAGTTTAGGGCCAAAATAGTTCCTTTTTTAAAAATGAACATCTTTTGAAATTTGGTTTCATAAATTAAGTGTATATCGGGTATTAAAGCAATTAACTTAGTTAGTTGTTATTTTTACATGTTTTATAAATATTTATTATTTCTTAGCTTTTTTAAGCTTCAAGAATAATATTAGACTATCAAATTATAATTAATGAGAACTCTAGGTTTTTGAAATAAAATTTCAAATTCGGTGAAACTGTCACCAAATTAGCAACGAATAACATATCCTGAGACAATATAAGAGTAATTTTAATAATAGTGACGTTAACAAGAGTAAATCGAATGAAAGTAATTTTAACAAGAGTAATTTCAATAAAATTTATTATATTTCAATTTATGTTGTTTAATTTATTTATTTATTCTATTTTCTATCTATTTCTAATTGTCAAAGAGTAAATTACGACTAGCTAATTTATACTGGTGATGGCTACTTTGTAGTCGAAATACGTATTTATAATACGTAAACTGATCAAGGTATTGGGGTGAATTTGAAATTTTATTTCAAGAATAATGTTTTCTTTAGTAAATTAATTAGTCCTTTTTATCTTAAAGAATAAGATTTATTCATAGAAACAAAAAAAAATTAAATAGGTGATCTTTACATTTGTTCGATCAGTAAACCAACCACCTTTGTTTTATTTAAAAAGTTTATCATGAAACACGAAAACGCAAGAAGACAAAAAAAAAACAATCTAAAAGTTTATTCAATTAGGATACAAAAAAAAAACACACCAACAAACATCTTACCTGAGTTTAAAAAGCGACAAAGGTACGAAAAACTGATAAAACGAAACACAGTTTTATTATTTGTTGACACACACACATGCACACACAAACACACCAACACCCACTCTGAGACAGGAAAGAAAAGTCTGCCTTCTTCCCTGTTTTCTTAAAAACAGCAAAAACTAAATAAAATAAATCAAAGATAACAACAAAGTTAATTGAAATGTCTTTTGAAATGTCTTTCTACTTTTTTGTTACACACAACACGTTACGAAAATCTTCTACGAGAATTTATTCTCGAAAACGTCTGCTGAAGAAACTTCAATCACACATTAAAACAAAAATATTTTCTTGGTATTTACACGTTTTCAAATTTTAATCAAAAGTTTTCGAAAGAAAATTTTGATGATACATTTCACAGAATGTGTGAATCAGAAATACGCGAAAGCATCAAAAAGCAACAAAACCGCGGCGTTGTATCAGAAAATATCTCTCGTTACGTGTGTTATATCTCGTTACGATATACAACATACAACAAACAAACACTTTAATATACAACACACTGATTAAGCTTTTTCGGAATAATAATATACTCGATTCGAAAGCTTTACCATTCTATCTGTCTTCCTATGTTTTGAAAACTACGACGTTTGCGCACAACGCCGGTGTACATACAAACACATTTTTGATATCATACAGCGTGGTACACCAAGGAAAAAGTGCATTTTATATATTATATAAAATTTATTTTATATATTAGTCCACAGTACAGCACGGTTTTTTTTAATGATTAATAACAAATTTTTGTCTGTAGCTTCCTTTCGACGAAACGCCCAACTTTTCTCTCGCGAAAATTCGTGATGATAGTGACTAGCGAAGCGCGTAAGAGAGTAACTTGTTTGTTTGACGATAGCAAAAGTTTTATTAGTAACAGTTAATTTGTTAGTTAAATTGAAACATAATGTAATAAAGACTTCAAAAAAACTTGTGTCATACGAAATGGAGGGTGTGACAGGCAGGTCCCCACCCCCAACATGTTCAAATAACGGGGTATACATAAGTTATTACTTGGTGCTACTTAAATAACCGTTACTTGGCGCGATTGAGTGTATTCACGATAAAAACAATATTAGTATTTTTTTATGAACTAAAGGTTGAAGAATTGAGACCTACAATATGTATAAACGTTGTGTGTCATTGAAATAAGAAAATAGTTTTCTAATTTATAAATGAAAATTTTACATTGACATGTTCAGAGCGTAGGACTGGGAAATTGAACCACTGAATTTGTAGGACAAGATGGCCATCAAATTATACATACAATTATTAATTAACAGTATAAAAATTAGCTTATTACTAATAACTATGTATACCCCGTTATTTGAAGATGTTTGGGATGGAGGACCAGCCTGTCACACCATCCATTTTGTAGCACACAAGTTTTTTTGAAGTCTTTATTCCATTATCACTCAATTTAACTAACAAATTAACTGTTACTGATAAAATATTTGCTATCGTCAAACAAACAGTTTTGCTATCCTCACTATTATCGAGAAAAGTTGGGTGTTTCGTCGAAAGGAAGCTACTGACAAAAGTTTTGTCTGTTACTAATCATTAAAAAAAACCGTGCTGTACTGTGGACTATATCTTTAAGGACGTTCATACATGAGGCTAGATAGTAGATAACAAAATTTTTTTCGTGAATTGAATATCTCAATTATCCAGTTATCTTCCCTCAAAAATTTAAAACCTGTCGTCGATCAATGCAAAAACTAAGTATCGACTTAACACAGCGTCTTATGGAGAACAGAATTGGCTTCTACTTAAAATTATAATAACTATATTATTAAAGTAGCCACCATGATAAACAATGTTTATAAATATTCTTTGAAATATGCAGTTTATATAATTGCATTAAAAAAATGATGTTAACGAACGCTTGAATTAATTATTTAATAAAATTAAACCTGTTTTGTTAGGTTGGTTTTTGCCACCATTGAAAACTGGCGACAGCGCACAGTAAAAAAATAAACACATAAATATACACATGTACACTGTAAACGTCATAACAAAACATATTTTATTGTCAGATCTATCAAATCAAGTCAAATGAATCTGTCACTGAATCGCGAAATTTCTTCACGCACTGTGAGCACTTCGATACGTTTTTCGATGTTACTGTTGCTCGCAGGTCCCCATAGTTCACACAGATTTTAATATAGTTTTATAGGACACTATATAAAAATTATAGTTTCTGAAAAAATATCGATTCTGGCATTCGGTCAAGTTTGTTATATATTTTTGGTGGCCCACACTTTCGTCATTGAATGTTATAGTAGCAAAATATCTCTTTTAAATGATTTACAAGTTTATCATTTTATCTGTTTCGCTCATAGATGGGCAGACCTTGACTGCACTCATCTCTGAGTGAGAGGTAGAAAGAGAGATAGAGTAAATACAGAGTATCCTACCAATTATTATTATTTTCTTTTTTTAATTAAAACATTTTCTGAAAAAAATATAATCATACAAACTCTTTTTTTATGGTCACTATTATACAAAGTATACAATACATACAATACATTGAATACATACTCTGGAATTTTGGGCTGGTAATTTGGGGCATAAAATGTACCTTTTTAGTATATTTGGGTATGAATAAAATATAAATGTTATATAAATTATAAAATATAAATCTTTTGATTTTTTACATTTACCGTTTGAAAATTTTTTGATGATTTAGCTTTAGTTTAGATTTTAGAATTAGATTTTAGGAAATTGCGAATAATTTGCCTAAACTATTCATATCGGAGAACTAATAAACAATTATTTACTTGATTTAGTTATTTTTTCTTAGTGGGGGGTATAGTGTCATGGGAATTTAATGATACTGGATACAAAAAAGATGCCAATGATAAAGTTGGGTGGGGGGAGGGAGGGTTGGTAATTTGTTACTAATTTCTAAATGGTTAAATTTTACATATAGTTGTTGTTGTTGTTGTAATTATTGTTATTGCTATCATCATTATTGTTGTTATTATTATTGTTATTATTATTATTATGTTTTTTGGTGTATCTCTCCATATTGTAAAAGATATTTTTTAAACAATAAATATTTTATTAAACTAATTCTAAATTGATTGAATAAATTATTGGGCAATAATAGGTAGGACAACCTGTATTGAAACATCGTTCCGTCTTACTTCAAAACATACATTTTTTACTTACTCTCACCCAGCTTATGGAGAGTCGTTCGACTTCGGCGAGCCGTCTGCGCCCACCTCAGCACTTTAACTTACTTTTTTTAGCAAGATTACCCTGTATAGTAGAACATTATTAAACTGATATTAATGAAACTACCTTTATTGTGTATAGCTATTATATATATATATATATATATATATATATATATATATATATATATATATATATATATATATATATATATATATATATATATATATATATTTACTATATCTCATATACTTATTACCCCCTAGAGTCCGTCATTTGTCAGTCCATCACAATTTTAATACACCGTTTAGACGAGGTAAATGGAGTTTGTAATATAAAAAAAATGTCTTTTAAATTTATAAAACTCGGCCTTGCCCATTACCGTGCTCTAAATCTGATTACATTTGTATTTATTTTGTGTATGTCTGTCTATTTATAAATTATTCACATACATATTTTAAATATATTTCAATTTATATTTCATCTCATCAAATTCCCCTAAATCCCTATATACTTCTCAGTATATAGGAATGTAACCTAAGCAAAAAAGAAAGCCGAATAATCTTCATAGGCCTAGGATCAATTTTAAGAATTCCAAAGACAGCATGTAAACAAGTAATCAACGAGTAGATACGTGTTGGAAAATATACCACAGCAAAAACTCGGGAAAATAGTGTTTCGGAATTTATCCAAGAGGCGATCCCATGATTTACTCCAGCTGAATAGCATACAACTTCGAAATGTTACTGGATTTATCACCGGACATTATCACTTACAAAAGCATCACCAGCCAAGGAGCCGTGCTTGTAGAGGCATTGTGTGTACTTGGAACTAGGAGGATATGGGTTCGAATCCGGATATCGGCAGTTTGTGAATTATAAAAAAAAGGGGGGGCGGTTAATTGACTAAACTGTCGGCGAATGGACAAGAACGAAGTAACCGGCTATGCTCGTGAAGGTTTAATGCAGTTTCCTTCACGAACTCCAGATGAGTATCGGCATAGTTGCTATCATAGTCGGATGCAGCCGCACATCCTTCCAATTCCTAGTCTACACACAAAATTCCTTGTCCTCCACTCACATCCTCACATCCTTAGGCATCACATTGGACCTTATGGTCGAAGTATGTCCCGTCCAGGACACCCTCTACAATTTATCTATCTATCTACGAAAGCATCTGCCCACAATCTGTACTCCATACCATAATGGAAACATCCAATCACATTATCTTTGACTGCAAATCTTTCGGTTACAGCAGATATAAGCTATTCGGTGCATCTCACACTGAATTCATGAACTTTTAGGAAAATCTGATAAGCAAGTTCCTGGCTATTGCCAAGAAACGGGAGAAATGGGTCTCGTTAAACTGAAGTAGAAGAGGAGCACAAGAGGCCATAAAATCCAAGTGCCATACTTTTTATGTCCATTACGCTAGCAGAGCAACCTGAGCAGAACACAATTATAATTATCTCATAATTAGACGTTAATTAAATGCAAATTAAATGCCCTAATTAAAAATTAAATGCACTTTGTTGTATTGTGCTACCGCATGCTCTGCTAGCTTAATGTTAAGCTAGCAGAGCAATATTTAAAAAATCAATTAATTATATTGTATTTAATATCAAATATGTAAGTTAATTTAATGCTAACTAAATGCTTTAATTAAAAATTAGCAGCTTTTTGTTGTACCGTGTAACTGCATGCGTTTTAGTTCTGTTTTTTTTTTTAAGTCGGTTATTTTTTTGTTTAATCATTATATATTTTTATTAGACTTTTGTAAAATTAAGACCACTGTAGATACAATCTTTATAAATTTAATAGGTTATTATCGGAAAAAAATCCCATGTTATCCTTCGTCAAAATAAGGAATCTTAGAATAATCACATTAAGCCTTAGGTAAAATTAATTAAAACGATAAAATATCTACCATGAAATATTTTCTAATTAAAATACCCCGCATCTGACCTATATTAGTAGTTACATATTTCAGGTAAAAGCTTGTTTTAAAAAAAATAAAATTTTGTTCCAATAACATTTACAACCAAAGCTATGCTGACTTCAAACATAAAAAAAATTCGTTACGCAGGAGCTGCGTCAACTTAGCGAATTTCCTTAGAATACATAAATCACTCCTCAGCGGTCATAATTTTAGTGTGATCAAATTGAAATATAATATCTGATATGACTTTACTATTTGAAAAAATTAAATTTTTTAATAGCCAAAATAGAACGATATTTAACGATTATAGTTTATAGTTACTATAGAAACGACAATCAAAATTTTTTACAATAAAATATATTTTATTTCTTCGTGTCAAAAAAACACAAAATATTAAATATCTCTCTTAATATTAGAATAATAGAAAAATGTATAAGGAGTAAAGTTGTAGAAAATCAAGTTTAATACGGTTCATTACTTAATCATTTTTCTCATACTCTAATGTGAACAGAGATATTTAGAATTTTAACTTTCAATCTTTAATTGTAAACATTTTTGTTAATATTAGTGTAACAGAAAAATGATAAGAAACAAAATTACAGTAAAACTTAATACCTACAACATTACTCCTGATAAATTTTTCGATTTTTCAAATATTAAGGGAGATAGTCAAGCTTTGTGTATTCCCTCCCTCTAAACCCCCTTTTCCCCTCGTCCGATTTTACCCATTAACAAACTTGACCTTTAGAATTTCAAAAGCGACTCAAATACCAAATTTCATTCCAATCGGAATAAAACTGTGACCACTACAGAGTCCACAGGCAATTTTAAAAAGTGCATATGTATATATGTATATACATATATATATATATATATATATATATATATATATATATATATATTTATATATATATATATATATATATATATATATATATATATATATACAAATTTTAGCGATAGCGATTTTTAACATCTAATAGGTAGGATCGATGGACATTTGAAGAAATTTTTACGAAATTCCAACATGCAAAATGGTGCAAAAACAATAGATGCATTTCCTTTGGAGGAAATTCGCTTAAAACAAGGCTTTAAATTTGACTTTTATTATTTTATTATTTTCGTACTTACACTACTAATATTGATTTAATCTTCATTGAAATCAGTATTGATATACTGACTGTGCTCTTGTTAAAACATTGATATTCAGAAACCAATATTATTCAAGTAATATGTAGTATCTGAAAGCGGGTGAGCTAGCTGGAGTTGATTATGGAAGCTGTAGTGAGGGGTTATTAACTCAAACCATGTAGTATTTCAGGAAAGTTTGAAAATAGATATTTTAGCATGCCACTAATACAAATGTAAATAACATAGTGGAATAGCAAAATATAGTTTGTGAAAATTTATTTTTCTCCTTTCCCATAGAGTGCGAAAATTACCAGCCAGGTAGCCGAGCGGTCTAAGGAGTTATGTATACTTGGGGACTGGGAGGTTATGGGTTCGAATCCCGACATCGGCAGTTTGTCAACTATAAAAAAGGGGGGGGTTTATTGACTAAACTGTCGGCGTATGGACAAGAACGAAGTAACCGGTTATGCTTGTGAATGTTTTCGGCAGTTTCCTTCACGAACTCCAGATGACTATCGGCATAGTTCCTATCAGAGTCGGCTGCTGCTGCACATCCTACCAATTCTTAGCCTACACACAAAAATGCCTTCCACTCCACTTCCTCACATTCTTAGGCATCACAATGGGCCTTATCTCTCTATCTGGTGAGAGGATTTATTATTTTCGATTGTCTAGAATGATCTCTGGAATATACAATGGAAAATTCAAATACAAAGATTACCAGAATGTGTATGAAACCTCGTTTTCCAAGGAGCCTTCCTTGCCACAAAACAACAAACAAATAAACCTCAAGGAGTGTGCCAATTTTTTCAATCTTTATCTAATTATTTGTTTAATATGTGAAGAAGAAGAAATTAATTTGATAAGTTTTTATAAGGTCTTTCAATAAGAAAGCATGATTTTTCGGTTTAAGTGTAAAGGTGAACAGGCCACGCGATCTCGGCGGCCTGTTCACGTCGCAGTCCCCACCAGATACCAATGCCCTCAAGCCGTTCGTGAAGAATGTCCATCGTAGCATAGTTCCATGCATCCTAGCATGGAATTCAGTTCGACGAGATTCGCTTCTCCCATATGTTGGCATAGCCAGAAACTTGCTTATCAGGTCCCCCTGAAGGTTCATATATTCGGGGTGAGATGCACCGAATATCCTGTATCTGCTGTAACCCAGAGGTTCGCAGTCAAAGATAATGTGGCTGGACGTTTCCTCCTCCTCGCCACACAATCTGCACACATGGACCCCTTATGGAGACCAATTATATGCTTTCTATTATACCATTATATGCAATTATATGCATATGCTTTCGCGGGGGATAATGCACGGTAATGAATCCGGTAGTCTTCCGTATCCTGTTCAGCTTCAGTGCATCGAGAGACAGTCTCTTGGTTGCACTCCAAAGCAGTATTTTCCCAAGCTCCTTCCGCGGTTCATTTTCTCAGTGATCGCGGTGTTTAGAATTTGACCACTCGTTTTCGATCAGTTCTTGGAATTTCTAAAATAGGCCTTGGGCCTACAAACGCTTTTCCGACTCCGGTATTTGCCAAGGCATCTGCTTTTTCGTGTCCTTCGAAACCACTGTGACCCGACACCAAGATAAATTGAACATTGTTCCGTTTTGCCAGCTTCAACAGTTCCTCCAATGTTATTGGTATCCATATCTTCGAGTTTAATCCACAAGAAATTGCTCAGCATCACTCTGTAGCGCTCGCCGTTGACGGATATGACAATGCCAGTTTCGTTTTGGAAAATGATTCCATCAGACCAAAATCCGCAACAGACAGTTACCCTACCGGGATGAAATTTGTACAGGTATATCTCATGTGGATTGGTATCACCCTAAATCAGATAATTTTACGCTACGCTACGAAAGGAGACATCGTATAAGTGATGTCGGTTGCATATCGGCGTACATCAGGGTATATGTCGATATACAACATCTACTCACCAGATTTTGTGGTACTCAACCACTATACCTATTTGCATACTGATACACGAATCAAGAACAAACAATACACGATATCGCATTTTCTATATTTATTAATGAATTGTAATAATAACTAGAAATAGGGGTTGGTAAATGATGACAAGGGTGGATGTTCTGAAGTACTGTGTGATTATTTAAGGTAGTCCGGCCACATAATGTAATATACACTGCCGTTCAATAAAATTGAACCAACCTGAAATGTTAATTTTCTTACATTTCATAAAACTCCTCACTTTTGTAACTCTATGTATAATTATTTATTTATAAACAAAGATAAGTAGTATATATTTTAAATAAGAAATAGAAGTATAGTAAAAAACATTTACTACAAGAATAATCAAAATTATAAAAGACTCATTCGGTTCAGATCTGTTCAATTTTATTGAACGGGAGTGTACATATATTATAATCAATTTTATCATAATTAATAATTAGAACATTTTTATTGACAATGGTGGGGAAAAAAGGCTTCGTATCGAGTTAAAATTTAAATGAGAATGTTTTCAAAAATTGACCGTTTAACACGTAACCATATAGAAAAATTTATTTCATCGTAGATAATAATAACCAGACCAAGTCGCTTAGCGGTCTAACACACTTTTTTTCTGCTTGAAACTGGGTAGTTACGAATCCAGTTTGTAGCCTGTTTCCTCTGATAATTTTTATAAAATCCACCAGAGGCAGTATTAGTGGGTGGTACACATGTTTTGATTTTCTCATGACAGCACCGTTAAGCACGTCATAACTCGGCAAAAAATAAATTTTTTTAATTGTTCAAAAAGCATTTTTTTTGGATTGTTTTGGGCTTAAATTCTGTTGATTGTTGGACATTTTTATGAAAAACTGGAATTAATCGATGAAATCGCTATTTTTAACGGTTTTTCCTATTTTTCTCAAAAAGACCCATTCAATTTCAACTCAAGACACTTCAATCGATAGGTTTTTTTGATACCTATAACTATTTGCCTAATCGGAGTTCAAGTTCTTTTTTTATTCGCAAAAAACACTTTTTCAATATATTCTGGTGTAGGTATATGTCAACAACTTGTTCTGATCCAAAAATTACTCAAGAGGGCGGTGATTCCCTCCAGTATTTATTTTAGTGTAGGAACGTATAGAATAAAAAGCTATAATTTTAGTTCCAGACTGTAACGGTAGACACGTTACACATACGTTACTTCGTTACACTTATATACAAATACTACCTAACATTTTAATAAGTTCCAACGTCGCTTATATTCCGCCAGTAGATATACTGTTTGTTTACATTCATGTACTCAAATAGTACAACATAGAGTGACGTACAGTGTTGTCAAGTTGTATCTGTTCAGCATGCCGACACGTATATTTATTTATAAAATGCTTTACTTTGCGTTGTTATAACTAAACAATGAGACGGTCAATAATTCTCGATTTTTTATAAATACGCAAAGCAAATCAAATAACTTATAGCTTTTTTTAAAAAGATTCTTTTATTAAAAATAAAAAACTGGTACAAAAATTCTGCTGAAAATGGGTCATCTCCATTGCACCCCATGTTAATTATTCGAACTTCAATTAATTTTTTCTCGAGTTTTAGACGGTCAATCGATTTTAAATTATAAGTGTGAGTGCATCAGAATACCCTTAATAAGTCTGCCAAAATTTGGAACATTCTAGAATTATTTCTATTAGCGTGGCAACTACCTTAAAGTTTATTTAGAACAATTTTATTAAATTTATTGTACAATAAATTTTTTTTTTTTAATTTTTAAAAACCAACAATTTTTATTTCTAAAGTGATATTTAATTGCTGATTTGACAACTCAAATGTCGATCGGATTACTTTAATAGACTCCACTCATTGCTATCATAGAGAGACCAATAATAATAAAAACACGTTCAAGAAATTTCAGCTCATTACTATCGATTTTGAATTATTGTAATGACAGACTGTCGGACATCTGAAAATGGAGTAATTTATAATATTCGATGAGTATCTCTTTTAAAACTTGTTTTCTACGATCAATATTTATAACACTTATAAATAAATACATATATATATATATATATATATATATATATATATATATATATATATATATATATATATATATATATATATACATATATATATATATATATATATATATATATGTATATATATATATATATATATAGGATGTTCTGAAATTCATTCCAGAAAATTATACCACGTGTAGAACTGCAAAATACAAACAAAAAAGTTTAATAAAGTTTTTCGATATATCTATTTATCTATCAAAGAACGCGTATATCTCGTAAACTATTAGTTTCACGTTAACAGTCATCATTATTAAATGTATTTCTTAGCTAATTATACACACAAAAGGTGTTGCACAAAATTCACGAAGGGGTGATTTTAGTGTCACGATACACTGAACTGTTAAGGCGCAATTCCACCGAGGCTACTTTTAGGCAACATGTAGCATGTGGCATTGACGCATACTACGAACAGTCTTTGCATAGAATGAACACAAAGCGACAAAAAATATGCCTCCTTGCCACATGCCATAAGTTGAGCGTTGTGAGAGATGACGATTGCGTCATCTCTCGACAAGATTCAACGTGTCGAACAGTGTTGCCGTCTATCCAACAGCCAACGGATCGGTGCGGCTTGGAGTGGATAACTTTGAGTGAACGAGCAAACTGCGTCTTTTATTGACGATTACCACAATTCCCCCGAATTATGGAATAATAAAATCGTCGAGTACAAAGATATAAGAATTAATAACGATAAGTTGACACACTTATCGGATAAATATAATTATTGTACGGTGATGGAGGTAAAAATAATTGGTTTATTTTGAAATTTCGAAATAAAGCATCATCGTCTGAAACCAACTTGTTGTAAAAATTATAGTGAATTTCTTGACCATCGACATCTAGCTCTATTCTCCAATATCGTGGCGTTTTTCTTTTCCTTCTACGATTCAAAGCGGTTACCAAATAAACACCTGCCGCGACTGTTTGCTTTAATGACATGATGTACCAAACTGAAGTTGCCTGCATTGCATCGCTTTAGACGCATGCTACATATGATGCAAACGCGCATATCTAGCATTTGTCCAAACGCGCATATGATGTGGGGCAACTAATTCCGCATGCGACATTAATTGAATTTTGTGCCACATAGTTGGACGCCTACAATAGGCAACACTAGGAGGCAAGTATCAAACCACATGTCGTTCAGTGGTGCCTCAGTGGAATGGCTCCTTTAAACTGAGTATCATAAGGGGCAAAATGTGTCGTCTAATACAAAGGTGGGCGTAGACGACTCTCCGGAGCCACGGGGCTCCCCATAAGAAAGTGAGAGTAAGTAAGCAAGGTATGTTTTGAAGTAAGACAGAACGATGTTTCAATACAGGTTGTCCTACCAATGCATCATTATTAATATATAATTTTTTGGCGGACGATGATTCAAAATAATTATTTTTAAAAACAGCAATTACGCGATCGCATTCTGCTGTCCCTATTTCGAATTTATCAAACTCGGGAGAATGTTTCGCGGTATAAAGACGTTGGAAATTACTTCTTTTTAAACAAATAAACGTTTTACCACAAAATAGGCAAATTACCTCTTTATCAGTTTTGTTAAATATACCAAAACGATGCTCCCACTCGTTGATGCCAAAATATATCCTCCTTTACTTCGCAGACGGCGCCGCATCTCCAGTGCTGTATTTATCCAAGACTGCTTGCGATGTATTCTCCATTATTAAAATCACTACTTTTATTTTTTTTGAAAAAATAAATTACGCGAAAAATAATTTTCAATAGCACGAATAGTACTTTTCACTTTTTTATTTCAAAGTAGACAAAATCAAAACAACTCAGTCAGGTTGAATAAGCTATCATAAAATTCCCACTTTATGTAAAATTTAACTATTTGGAAATTAGTAACAAATTAACCCCGCCCACCCAGCTTTATCATTGGCATGTTTATTGTATCCAATGTCATCAAATTCCCATGACACTATACCCTCTACTAAGAACAAATAATTAAATCAGGTATATAATTGTTTATTAGTTCTCCGATATGAATACTTTTGGAAAATTATTCGGAATTTCCAAAAACCTAATTCTAAAATCTAAACTAAAGCTAAACCATCAAAAAATTTTCAAGCGGATTACAATTGTCAAGCGGTAAACATAAAAAATCAAAAGATTTATATTTTATTCATACACAAATATATTAAAAAGGTACATTTTATGCCCAAAATTTCAGAGTATGTATTCAATGTATTGTATGTATTGTATAGTCAATAGTGTATACTTTGTGTAATTATAATAGATAGTGACCATAAAAAAGGGTTGGTATTATTATATTTTTTTCAGAAAGTAATAATAATTGGTAGGGATACCCTGTATTTATTCTATCTATCTTCATACCTTTCACTCAGAGCTTGTAAAGTCAAACCCAGCCCACCTATGGTCTAATACGTTCAGGTTTATGTCGATCCATAAGATTACAATGTATTGATAAGTATGATAATAAAAACTTTATTGAAGGTCACGTCAATTAGTTTTTCTCGAATGGAGGTCTTTTATGCTACGGAAATTTTTAGCAGGACCAATAGTTTACGTCTGAGAAATATAGGCAACAACTCCATTATATCAACTGCTTCAATTTATATCTATAGTTTTTCAACTAACGTTTAAATATATTTTCAACTAGCACCAACCACCATTTAATATCACATTTATGCGATTATATAATAGTTATACGTTGGCGGTATCGAAACCCAAACCACTCGCTCACTACCCGTATATAGGTGAACGGTAGGTACCTACACTCTTATTTAAAACAAAAAACAGTCGATACCATGTTATATAGTTTGTTGTTGATGGCATGGCAACCCATTACCTTGACATTACACGCAAATGTATAATGAATGTAAAACGAATGATTTATAGAAAACTAACATGCCATTCTATTACGAACTAATATCATACCAAACCTTATTCCACTACTACTACTACTACGAATAGAGCAGGGACCTCTATAGTAGGATAGCATTATTTAACGATGTAAAATTCATGAAAAAAGACCTTTGAGCGTTTACAACTAGGAAGCATATTAACTTATCAAATGAAAATTAATGAGAACTCTAGGTTTTTTGGAAAGATAATTTAAAATTCGCCCCAATACTTAAATCAGTTTCTGTATTATAAATACGTATTTCGACTACAAAGTAGTCATCATCAGAACAAATAAGCTAGTCGTAATTTACTATTTGACAATTAGAAATAGATGGAAAATAGAGATCAATAGACAAAAATAAATATAAAAAAATTAAAGAAAATAAATTAAAATATAATAAATTTTATTGAAATTAAAATTACTTTCATTCAATTTACTCTTGTTAACATTACTTTTATTAAAATTACTCTTATATTGTCTCAGGATATGTTATTCGTTGCTTATTCGTTTCACGACGTTTCTTCGTTGTGCGTTGCATATATATGGTTGACCGACGTCACCAAATCGCATTCGAATGAGGGGATCTACGGGAAATCGAGGAAAATTCTCATTTTATATGTGATAACCGATTTCTGCGAAATTTTTTGTTTTTTTTTTGAATGGGTATACTCATTCATAATGGGAAAATAAAAAACTTTTTTAAAAACCGACTTCAAAAAAATTTTTTACAAAAAAAAAACCGACCCTAAAAAAAAAATTTTTACAAAAAAAAAACAAAATGCTTGTAAAAAAAACTGAAAATCTGTTATAAAAAAATGCACTAAAAATTATAAAAAAAAAAACGGGTAAAAAAAAAAGTGTAATAAAAAAATTCACTAAAAATTAGTTGGTCGTTTAGTACAGAGGTGGGCGCAGACAGCTCGTCTGAGCCTTACGGGCTCTCCATAAGCTGGGTGAGAGTAAGTAAAGAAGGTATGTTTTGAAGCAAGACGGAACGATGTTTCAATACAGGTTGTCCTACCGATTATTGCCCAATAATTTATTCAATCAATTTAGAAATAGTTTTATAAAATATTTATTGTTTAAATAATATCTTTTACAGTATGGAGAGATACACCAAAAAACATAATAATAATAATAATAATAATAACAATAATAATAATAATAATAATAATAATAATAATAATAATAATAATAATAATAATAATAATAATAATAATAATAATAATAATAATAATAATAATAATAATAATAATAATAACAATAATAATAATAATCTGAACTTATCCAAGACTGCTTGCGATGTCTTCTCCATTATTAAATTCACTACTTTTATTTTTTTTGAAAAACAAAATATGCGAAAAATAATTTCCACTACTACAAAAAGTACTTTTCACTTTTTCAATTCAAAGTAGACTAACTCGAAGAACTCAAATTCCCACTTTATGTAAAATTTAACTTAATTCATCAAATTCCCATGACACTATACTGAGCACACTCCATACGAAGAAAAAATAATTAAATCAGGTAAATAATTCTTTATTAGTTCTCGGATATGAATAGTAAAATATTTAGACAAATCATTTGGAATTTCCAAAACTATAATTCTATGTAAATTATCCTTTGCAAAATTTTCCCTCTTTTATTACTATGGTCCAGCGGTAAACTTAAAGGTTCAAAAGATTTATATATATTTTTTATATATTTTTATTTTATTCATACACAAATATGATATATACTAAAAAGGTACATTTTATGACCCTAATTACCAGCCCACAATTCCATAGTATGTATTGAATGATTGCATGTATTATTTACTTTGTATAATAGTGACCATAAAAAAGATTTGGTATTATTATATTTTTTTCAGAAAATGTTTTAATTAAAAAAAGAAAATATTAATAATTGGTAGGTTACCCTGTATTAACTCTATCTCTCTTCCCTACCTCTCACTCAGAGCTTGGCCGAGTCAACTCCTGCCCACCTCTGGTTTAGTAGGTATACCCATATTTAGACAAATAAAATCAGTTATAGAACTTCAAAGTCACTAAAAAGCGAGAAATAAAACCTATTTTGACAAAATCGAAACCCGACTTCTAAAATCAAATATTCTATAACAAAAGATGCACTAAAAAGTAAAAAAATAATTGCATATTCTTGTACCAATTTTAGTTCACCAAAGGAAAAATTTTTAAATATATATGTACAATTATTCTTATTTTTGGAGGCGGTGTCCAAAAGTTATGTGAATTTCTCTATGCTGACACCGCCTCGAAAAATAACAATAATTGAACATATATATTTAAAAATTTTTCCTTTGGTGAACTAAAATTGGCACAAGAATATGCAATTTTTTTTTTACTTTTTAGTGCATCTTTTGTTATTGAATATTTGATTTTAGAAGTCGGGTTTCCATTTTGTCAAAATAGGTTTTATAATAAGAAGGATTTTAATAAGAAGGATGAGAAGAATAAATCGAATGAAAGTAATTTTAGCAAGAGTCATTTTAATAAAATTTATTATATTTTAATCATTTTGTTTAATGTTTTATTTATCTTTATTTTTGTCTATGGATCTCTATTTTCTATCTATTTCTAATTGTCAAACAGTAAATTACGACTAGCTAAAAATACGTATTTTACTACTTTGTAGTAAAAATACGTATTTATAATACAAAAACTGAGGTGACACAGGCACCAAATTAGCAACAAGCAACATATCTCTGAATCCATATCCCAGAGATAGTTACGATTAGCTAATTCATACTGATGATGACTATATTGTAGTCGAAATACGTATTTATAAAATACAAACAAATGTTCTAGGAATAGGGGCAAAATTTGAAATATAATTTCAAAAAAACCTAAAGTTCTCTTTGATTATTTTAATAATCTTTATCCGCAGATTTTGTCTTGAAGAGGATGCGACAGAAATGAACATCTTTAGTGAGCACCTCTGATTCTGGCACTGAAGCTAATATGAGCTTCTGTGAGCTCTCAGAAGAGTAGATTCTTTTTCTTATACGTCGAACAAGTTCATCCCAGAGATGTTCTATTGGATTTCTTTCTGAGCTACGTGGTGGCCATCTCAAAATCTGGAATAGTTTTGGAATCCATTCCACCATTTGGAATAGTTTTTCTTCAGCTTCTGAAAATGCGATTACTACGTCACCTATCGCAAATCGAAAAAAAAATGTTTCGAATAACACTAACTCAATTTTGTATGGAGAATCTGAATCTGCAATAAAAAATTGGGGGTATCCATTAAATTCCTAGTTGGGGTTCCCAATAGTATTATTATAAGTATTATTGATAAAAAGAAATGGAAAATTCATATATGGACATGAATAAGTTCTGATCTGATAGTCAAGAACAAAAATTGACTTTTCAATCCTAATTTTCTGAAAAATTTTAAGAATTCTTTCAACTCATCAAGGATTTATTATTAAAATGTAAATTTTTAATATTATTTTCAGGGTACAAACTTTGGGTGCTTTGAATAAAGCCATTTTTTTCCTTTTTTTTTTTTTAAATGAAACTTAAACAACCAAAAAATTGCACAGTACCTTGTCATATTTTCAATTAATTATTCAAAGATTTTAATTATTATTTTATTTTTTACATTTATTGAGCCGCTACAAATTATTTGAATAATAATAACATTTATAATAGTGGTTGCTGCCTACTTAAACACACAGTCACGGAGTGTGTGACACACTGTATGCACAAAGATAAGCATGCTGTGTGTAGAAGAGTGCGATATATGGAACACCTCCATGGCTGTGTGTTAACTGGAAAGCAACCATTTACTAAAATCTTACATTGAGATAATTGAACGTTGAGAACGAAATCTAGAGCAGAGGTGGGCGCAGACGGCTCACCGGAGTCGACTCTCCATAAGCTGGGTGAGGGTAAGTAATAAAGGTATGTTTTGAAGTAAGACGGAACGATGTTTCAATACAGGTTGTCCCCTACCGATTATTTCCCAATAATTTATTCAATCAATTTAGAATTAGTTTTATAAAATATTTATTTTTTTTTAAATATCTTTTACAATATGGAGAGATACACCAAAAAAACATAATAATAATAATAACAATAATGATGATAGCAATAACAATAATTACAACAACAACAACAACAACAACAACAACAACAACAACAACAACAACAACAACAACAACAACAACAACTATATGTGTTCCCACTTTATGTAAAATTTAAGTATACACAAATAAACAAATATTAAAATTTAACCATTTAAAAATTAGTAACAAATTACCAAACCTCCTCCCCACCCAGCTTTATCATTGGCTCCTTTTTTGTATCCAGCGTCATCAAATTCCCATGACACTATACCCCCTACTAAGAAAATATAATTAAATCAAGTAAATAATTGTTTATTAGTTCTCCGATATGAATAGTTTAGGCAAATTATTCGGAATTTCCTAAAATCTAATTCTAAAATCTAAACTAAAGCTCGATCATCAAAAAATTTACAAGCGGTAAATCACCAGCACCAAATTCCAGAGTATGCATTCAATGTATTGTATGTATTGTATACTTTGAATAATAGTGACCATAAAAAATAGTTGGTATTATTATATCTTTTTCAGAAAATGTTTTAATTAACAAAAGAAAATAATAATAACTGGTAGGGTACCCTATATTTACTCTATCTCTCTTCCTAACTCTCACTCAGAGCTCAGTGCATTCAAGGTCTGCCCACCAATGATCTAGAGTGTTACGTAATTTATTACTACTGAAAAACTGCTCATCAGTAACAAATATTTTCCAATTGGTTATTGATAATCCTGGTTGATTTGATATAATTTTAATTAATTATTCAAAATAATTTTCAATGATATTTTTTTTTAAATTAAGAATCAAAATACCTATCTGAAAAAAATTAATTCAATTATCAATTGAATAAAATTATCTTTAGCAATTATTCGACTATTAACGATATCTTAAAGTTCTTTATAAACTTTTGTTTTCATTATATATATTTACTTTTTAAACTCAATTAATACTTGATTTTCAGTTGTAAAAATTGACCATTCAAATATTTAATTAGATTAAAAATCCTAGTTTTCTTTCATTCTAATTCTCAATTTGAAATCTTTTCAAGAATAATAATAAAAATTCTTTTCCCAAGATTAATACTCTTTTCTAGTGCTTTAGTAATTGAAATAATATGAATTTAATAATTTTTTTTCATGGATAATTTATTACAATTTTTAAGAAAATACGATTTTTTACTTATTCTAATTAGTGTTTTTTTTTTAGTCTCTAATCCCCCCTAAACTTGAACTCCGCGCCTGAACATAAGTATCACAAGTGGTCAAAACATAAACTATCATCTTCACTCTTTTTTATGTACGTATCATGAAGAATAGACAATATTAGGAGATCGAACGTAATGTTAAATAAACGGTCATGAATTGGTGTTACAATCTTTTATCAGTAGGGGTCACTGGTGTCAGTGGTGTACGGAATTTAAATGCTTAAATGTAAGCGCCAAGAAATCACTTTCACATTCAGTTTATAAGAAATCATAGTTTTATATATAATAAAAAATTGTTTTTGATTATCAAGTAATAATTAAATAAATATTAATAATAGTGAATTCTTAATAATCTGCAATAAATAAAAAGATGAAGAATCATAATGATAATTTTGCAATTAATAATAATAATATACAAATATATGTTTATAATAACTGACATATATTAGATAAAGAAAGAAGATGACAAAACCGGTAATTACAGACCATATCCCTTTCGGAAATGCAGACACGCATTCCTAACCTTAAACAACCTTTCACACATAGATATATAACAGTATAATCTATGCTTTCCCTGTACAACATCATCCCATTTTTTCACATTTATTATCACAATTTTTATACCTACAACTTTTATTTGTAAGATATGATAACCGTTGATTTTAATATGTAATAATAATAATAATTCCGTACGGGTAAATTCGCACTGCCACTAGTGGCGAAAATAATAACTATGATCTGTACACGTTTTTGAAGACGAAAAAACAAACCAATTGCCTATGTCGTTCAATCTTCTATTTATCTATTCTTCATGGTACGTATATACAGTGAAAAAGCGTATACCGTTTGGACTCCTCTAATCAAAAACAAATCGATACTTTGTGGGATAGTCCATGGAGACTCTCTATGGGATAGTCAATCAGATCGTATATGCATAGAGGTCAAGGTGTAGTATTACTATACAGCAATGTTTACTTGTTTAATTTCTTTCTACTCTATATAATATTTTCCATTAAATGAAGTGAATAATAATAATAATTTTCCATTTAATGTTGGTGGTAGTACCTTTTAAATGAGGTACCGTAAACTGTAACCATATTTGTTTCTTTATGTAAATTTTCAATATGTTGTAATAAATTCTCCATGTACTTTGTGTATGAAAATTATCGAGATTTATGCGAAGTTTTTAATATATTTCAAAGCCAAAGCAGAGCCTTTGCGATGTTCTTGGGGGCTCCGGTGCAAAAAAGGGGCCCCACCTGTAGAAAATTTACTTGTAAAAAAAAAAAACGTCCGAATTTACTCTGTAAATGTGCGCACATATTTATTAAGTACATTTATACTTTTTATAGCTGATATTTTTTATATTTTTTTGGTATTACAAAATTATCTACGTTGTTTTCATTATAGCTATTAACACAAATTATTAATTATCCAGTTTTTAACGAATTTCCTGAAAGGAAATAGAGCTATTGGTCCCGTACCGAAGTCAAAATTTCGCAAAAATTTCTCCAAATGTCCATCGATCCTACCTAGTAGATGTCAAAAATCACCATCTGTAAAATTTATATATATATATATATATATATATATATATATATATATGTATGTGTCTGTAATCACTCTAGCGGTCACAGTTTTCATTTATCGGAATGAAATTTTGTATTTGATGCATTTTTGGTATTCAAAATTATTCATTTTCATTATTCAGAAAATTTATCATTTTTCTGTTACACTAATATTTACAGAAATGTTTAAAAATTAATATTGTTTAAAATGTCTGTGGACTCTCTAGCGGTCACAGTTTTATTCCGATTGGAATGAAATTTTGTATTTGATGCGTTTTTGGTATTCAAAAAGTCAAGTTCGTTAATGGGTAAAATCGGACGAGGGGAAAGGGGGGTTTAGAGGGAGGGAGAAACACAAAATTTGACAAATCTCCCTTAATATTCGAAAAATCGAAAAATTTATAAGTAGTAAAGTTTTAGGCATTAAATTTTACTGTAGTTTTGTATCTTATCAATTTTTCTGTTACACTAATATTTACAGAAATATTGACGGTTTAAGATTGAAAACTAAATTCCTCACTATCTCTGTACACATTAGAGTTTGAGCAAAAATGATAAGGCAATGAATTGTAGCAAATATGATTTTCTACAACTTTATATCTAACGCATTTTTTGATTGATCTAATATTAAAAGAGATATTTTATATTTTGTGTTTTCTTCTTTCTTTATACCCTCCCCCCCCAATTTCCCTCGACCTATGACATTTATTAATAAAATTGGCCTTGCAAATACTAAAATCATATACGACATTTCATTTTGATCAGACTAAAATTGTGACTGCTAGAAAGTGATTTATGTATTTTAAGGAAATTCGCTAAGTTGAAGCTGCTCCTGCGTAACGAATTTTTATTATATTTACAGTTCTGATTATAAGATGCATGTTCTTAAGGGCCAAATTGGTGCTCTTAAACGAAATTATCTCGAACTATTACTCGAACGTCTACGCCACATTAAAATATGGAATTTTAATGTGGGGAAGAAGTGCAGACGTGGATAAGGTTTTTGTTACACAAAAGAAAGTATTGCGATGTTTTTTTAAAATTGCAACGAGATTCATGCAAACAAATTTTTCAAATCAACAAAATAATGACTTTTTGTAGCATATATGCTTGTGAGTTGCTTACTTACATGAGAAAAAAAAGTAGTTTATAACAAAAAATACTTTTTATGATACAAGATTAGTTATTGCATATAATTTCGATCACCGTACTACGTTTTTTGAAAAATCACCAGTTTACACTGGTCAAAAATTGTATCAAAAGCTTCTATCTGAAATTCAGTTGGGTAATGAGAGTACTCAATTTAAAAGACAGTACTCAAATTTCATTTATTAGAACTAATGTCTTACGATATATATGAACTTATGTAGACAAATTTATAAACAGATATATGTTTTTTGTTGTTTGTATACCTGGAAGAGTCTGCAAATAAATTGATTTATTATTAATATTATTTATTATTATTATTACTATCGATCCCTTTGCAATCCAGTTTAATTTTAGGACGGGACAAATTTGTTTCATATTTTTGGACTCAATACAAACATAAAATGTCTTAAGGTTTAATAATTAGACACCAAAATCATGATTTCTCAAACTTAAACAAATTATATCTCAAAAAATATTGAATTTAACGTCAAACCTCGAGAGATACTTCATATTTGTATAGAATCGACCATTATGAAAATGAATGGTCCCATTTATTTGTTGTAATTGGTTAAAAAAATTTCGTTTAAGTTTATAATCAGTACTCTATATTGAAGAAAATTGTTCAAACAAATTTTGACAGAATAGTTTCCGGTACTCATTCGTTGGTTCGTACTTGACTTAACTATAAATAATAATAAATGAATCTAATTTTACAAGCTTTTATTTCACTTGCAATGTATGTATGTATGTTCGGGTCAAATCTTGCATGCTGAATTAGAACCACTATCTCTTATCCTACGGAGTTGAATTTTTACATGTTGGTTCAGTTTTGATGATAATGCATTTTAATGGTAAGCATGACAATAATCAACAAGGGGAAAGGAAGGTTTAGAGGGAGGGGGAAACACAAAATTTGGTATATGTCTCTTAATATTGAAAAAATCGAAAAACACTAAGAAGTAAAGTTGTAGAAAATTAGTTTTAACATAATTAAGTTTCTTATCATTTTTTCTTATCTGTTTCTCTAATATTTACAATGATATTGACGGTTTAAGATTGAAAACTTAAATCCTAAATATCTCTGTGCACATTCGTGTTGTAGAAAAAAAATGATCAGGTAATGAATTGCAGTCAACATAATTTTCTACAACTTAACTCCTGACACATTTTTAAATTTTTCTAATATTTAGTGAGATATTTTATATTGTGTGTTTCTTCTTTCTCCAAGCACCATGATAGTAGAGTTTATAGTTTCCATAGATATGTCATCAACAAAATCTTAATAAAAATGACAACTGTCAAAATTTAGAAAAAAATAATTAATTAACATAAATTTCCTCAGCTATATTCGATATATACTTTCTTTGGTAAGAACTGGATTCATTCCATTACTCGTGTGAATAATAATGAAGAATGAAACTATAACACAAAAAATAATTTTTTTAGAATTATTCATAGCCATTCAGTAATATTCAAAGAATATATCTGAAGAATATATTCATGGCTGGCAAAAAAAACAAAGAGATTATCATATAAGTGTTTAAAAATCGGTGAGCACACCTAATTTTTGGAATAATCTTCTGAAATGTTTGAAAAATAAAGGAATTTTATCCGTATTCGAAACTTTTTTTTTTGTTTGTTCTAAATTAACGGGCAAACGACCAGTCAACAATGAAGCTTTAAATGAAATGAACATGTTAAGAAACATTTAGATACACCGATAACTAAAATAAATCAATAGTAAAGAAACATTTTTAAAAACAAGCTTTTATTTAAATGCTCTAAAACGATGAAAATAAAGTTTAAATTCAATCAAACCCATAAATTTATTACATTACAAAATTTATATGATATTAAAGCTTGTCGCTAGATTTACGTATGTACGTGTGCTTTAATATCATATCAATTTTGTAAAGTAATAAATTAATAGGTTTGATTCAATTAAAAGTTTATTTTCTTCTTTTAAGATCATTTAAATCAAAGCTTGTTTTTAAAAATGTTTTTTTAAATTAATTTTTTATTTTTTGATTATAGATCCTTGGTATAAAAACGGCCACTCATTACAATTATGTAAGATATTTTTGAGTTGTCTAAAATCGTCACTCCCTTCTAAAATTAGTCTTAGATAGATAGATAAATTGTAGACGCTACCCTGGACGGGATACACTTCGATCACAAGGTCCATTGTGATGCCTAAGAATGTGTGGAGTGGAAGGAATTTTGTGTATAGACTAGGATTTGGTAGGATATGCGGCTGCAGCCGACTATGGTAGGAACTATGCCGATATTCATTGGGAATTCGTGAAAGAAACTGCAGAAAACCTTCTCAAACATAGCCGGTTACTCCATTCTTATCCATACACCGACAGTTTAGTCAATTAACCGCCCCCTTTTTTTTTTCTTAATAATTGACTATTCGAACCCATAACCTCCCAATATCCGAAACGAAAATAAGTATTTCAAAACTATACATATACACAAAATTTTGAAAAATGATTTGAACGCTATTTTATGGCTTTGTGTAAAATTAATAATGTGCTAAAAGCTAGAAAATAATATTATGGACCAATCTGGGACTTTAGTTGATCAGAGTCAAATAAAATAGTGGAGCGCGTTACAAACGATTTAACTACAAATATTAATATTAATGATTTTTTTAGATATTTCATAAAGATACTTACAAATAGTAAAAAATGTTTCTCAGTTACAAAAAATTTTTCTTTTTTTGGACTTCCTGCAAACTTTCACTGCACTGCAAGATCCATTTGCTAATCGCTATTATTTAGCAATTACAATGTTAATGGTATGACTCGGTTACAATTTCTTAATCTCTTAAGATCATTGCTTTTAACATACACTGTAAATATTGTAATATGTAAATTCTAATAAATTACTCTTTCGTTCCATATATATATATATATATATATATATATATATATATATATATATATATATATATATATATATATATATATATATATTTATGTTATATAGACACGTACAGGGTGAAAATATGACTTTGATTTGAGGATCATTCTTGATGGTATTAGTTTAAAGAATAAAAAGGTGAATCTAGAGCACGGTCGTGCGCAAGGCTGAGTTTAAGGGACACATTTGGACTTCTCAATACAGTGCTATTACTATAGCTTAATTTAGGCTCATTTTTTAGGTGCTGTATCTTTTGAACAAAAAGAGCTACAGTGTTGATATTTCGAATATCGATAATTTTTACAATTTTCGTTTTAATTAAAATAACATTATGAGTAAACTATTTACTAAAAAATTTAATGAGGGGTAAATTGATTAAATGTAAGAAAAAATTTGGTTGAAATTTATTTCGTAAGTTTTCTCTTAGTATGTTTTTAAAATTTTATATAACGCGGCAAGTTATTTTTTCTGTTGATTTCAAATATTTTAAAACTTGCCGCGTTATAAAATTCTAAAAACATATTAAGGGAAAACTTACGAAATAAATTTCAACCAAATTACATTTAATCAATTTACCCCTCATTAATTTTTTTAGTAAATTGTTTACCGAGCTATTGACTTTGTAAATAGCTCGGCTCTTTAATGGGATATTATCACTTTTTAAAGAGCAACTATTATATGAAGTCTAGAGCTATTTACTTTGTAAATAGCTCGGTCCTTTCTTCCATATCATCACTTTTTAAGAAGCAACTATTATATGAAGCCTAGAGCTATTTACTTTGTAAATAGCTCGGTCCTTTCTTAAAAAAGTATAATTTCCAATGCATATATTAAATAACAAAAACTTCGTTACGCAGGAGCTGCGTTAACTTAGCGAATTTCCTTAGAATACATAAATCACTCTCTATCGGTTATAATTTTAGGTGATCAAAATGAAATATAATATCTGATATGACTTTAGTATTTGCAAAAAGTAAATTTATTAATGGCGAAAATAGAACGATATATAACGATTATAATTTATAGTTACTATGGAAACGATCAAAATTGACGATTCAAAATTAAAACAAAATTTTTAATAAAATGCCAAATTTTAACCAACTCCAAAAAAAGAAGGAGGCGATTCTATGTTCGACTGTTAAATAATGTAACAGTTAATAACAACTAACTGACCTAATTGTTTGAATACCCAGTATATACTGAGTTGTATATCAATGATTAAATTGTTAAAAATTCAGCGTATTCAAAGTGTTAACGATTCTTTCCGAGGAATATATAATCACAAATTTTGAGATAACTATTGAGTTTATGCAAATCATTTACAAACAAGAGGCGCGAGTAGGTTGGGAGAAAGTACGCAGCTAATAATTAGACAAAATAAGGTTCAATATTTTATTTAACTGAAAAAGCTTGACGGTTGGTCGATATAGCCGATGAATTTCGAGAAAGGTTCGTCTCTTTAAGCGATATGTCGCGTTATCTTATGTTGATATGGGCGGTATGTTAACGTAGGTATTTTTATAGGGATTCTGCCGGGACCTTGCCATTTAGTCGTAATAACCTATCCGTCGTTGTAAACGATCTCGGTATAGCCAAATTTGACTATAAATATATATATATATATATATATATATATATATATATATACAATTAGCTAATTCATACTGATGATAACTACTTTGTAGTCGAAATACGTATTTATAAAATACAAAAAAATTTTTATCTAGGAAATTGGGACAAAAATTGAAATTTAATTTAACTACTGTGGGGTTAATTGATCAATTTACCGATTAGAAAAAAGGTTCGCAAATACTTTCCCTTTCATCCTGTACATGCCTGTTAGATATTTTAAGTAAGAAATAGATTAATGTTTATGCATTGTATATTGTTGTTTAGTAATAAGAGAACATTACATATGCAAGCATTAATGGCCTAATTACTTTTTATAATGCACAATGTATGCATTTTCATATCTAATTATACAAAATACATTATACAGTCTAGCTGTAGTATTATTATACTTATCTATACGAGACGGTACGAGCGACGTACACAAGGAAATAATATTTTAAAAATGCATTAATTTATGTTTAACAAAGATTAATATCGAACTACAACTATTTTACATAAAATAAATACAACGTGGAGCTACCAGCTATATTTTATATTCATTGTATTATATATATTCATACTAGATTGCATTGAGACGTGGACAAAAATTTACGATTGTCATCATAAATAAGAAATCGAAAAACGATAGAAAATCGAAATCAATAGAAAAAGAATTCGTTACGCAGGAGCTGCTTCAATTTAGCGAATTTCCTAAAAATACATAAATCTCTTTCTAGCAGCAAGACAAAAAATAAAATATCTCTCTTAATATTAGAACAATCAAAAATGCGTAACGAATAAAGTTGTAGAAAATCAAATTTGCTACAATTCATCACCTTATCATTTTTGCTCAAACTCTAATGTGTACAGAGATATAAAGGAATTTAATTTTCAATCTTAAACCGTCAATATTTCTGTAAATATTAGTGTAACAGAAAAAACGATCAGAAACAAAATTACAGATCGCATTCTGATGAAGGGATTCCCTGGAAATCGAGAAAAACTCTCATTTTATATGTGATCACCGATTTCTGCGCAAAGTGTTTTTCTGTTTGAAAGAATATACTCATTCATAATAGAAAAATAAGAAACTTTTTTTAAAACCGACTTCAAATAAAAAAATTTTTTACAAAACAAAACCGACCTCAAAAAAAAACTTTTACAAAAAAAAAATACCGAAAATCTGCTAAGAAAAAATGCAATAAAAATTTATAAAAAAAAACGGATACAAAAAATGTGTTATAAAAAAATGCACTAAAAATTAGTAGGTCGACAAATAAAATCAGTTATAGAACTTCAAAGTTACAAAAAAGCGGGAAATAAAAAAATTTTTACAAAATGGAAACCCGACTTCAAAAATCAAATATTCTAAAACCAAAAATGCACTAAAAAGTAAAAAAATAATTGCTAACTCTTGTGTCAATTTTAGTTCACCTAAGCAAAAAATTTTAAATATATATGTACAGTTAGTGTTATTTTTGGAGGCGGTGTCCAAATTTTATGTGAATTTCTCTATGCTGACACCGACTCCAAAAATAACAATAATTGTACATTTAAAAAATTTTGCTTAGGTGAACTAAAATTGACACAAGAATATGCAATTATTTTTTTACGTTTTAGTGCATCTTTTGTATTAAAATACTTGATTTTTGAAGTCGGGTTTCCATTTTGTCCAATTTTTGTTTATTTAAATAGTATAATACCAAAAAATCTGAAACCCAACCAATTTATTCATATGGCTTCGATCGTCGAAAATGGAGGAGCATGTTGAGTGCATTATCATATTGATTTCGATTTTCTATCTATTTCAAATTGTCAAAGAGTAAATTACGACTAGCTAATTTATATTGATGATGATTCCTGTATAGTCGAAATATGTATTTAAAATATAAAAAACTGATCTAGGTATTGGGGCGAATTTGATATTTTATTTCGAAAACCTAGAGTTCTCATTAATTATCATTTGATAATCTAATATTTGTTTATAGATGTTTCTGCTTGCATGTTGAATATGTCGAATTAAAACAGCAATTACAATTACGATTTTTCATGACTGGACTTTATTAGGAGTCGGGTCTTATTAGGCAACAGCACCTTATATATACTTATATATACTTATATACCTTATATATACTTAAATATACTTTTTTTTCACATTTATTTTCAGAATATGAAAATACTGTTAATACTGTAATAATATTTAAAAACGAAATTAAAATCCGACAAAAATCAAGGAAGCTATAAGCTTTTAAAGATTATTATCTATCTCTTTCTTGCAAAAATACTAAAAACGGAGTTTTACGTGTATTTTAAATGGTGAAAGTGTAATATGACGTCACATAACATATCAAGAGGGCTATCACCCTCTTTGTCTGATCAGGAATTTCAATCATTCATATCTCGCTTATTTTTAAAGTTATTTAAAAAGTAATTTTACCTTGATATTTGTCAAGTAAACATGCTTCAATTCAAGTGAACAAAAATTTTCATTCATATTCCCTATTACGATTTTTCAAGACTGGACTTTGTTAGGAGTCGGGTCTTATTAGGCGACAGTACTTTATATAGCATTACAATTGTGACAAGAACATAAATCCGTTCTTACTTCGCTATTATGTTCTAATTGTACATATTCTTATAGGTAATGGTTTATACGTAGAGTTAGAAATTGATTAATTGTTCATTTAAATGTAAATTGTAAATGTAAGTGATGTGATGTAAATTGATCGGTCATGTCTAATAACTATTGGGTGACTCGTATAATTACTCCATACATACAGAATACTATCTGAAGCAGTGGTTGAAAACTTTGTGATGCGGTTTGTGATCTCACACTAGAGAAAATATCAGTAAGAAATAGTGTTATATTCCTAAATAAATGTTTAAAAAAATTTGAGTTGAAAATACAAAAAATTTGAGTTGAAACTTAGCGAATTTCCTTAGAATACATAAATCACTCTCTAGCGGTCACAATTTTAGTCTGATCAAAATGAAATGTCGTATATAAATATGTATATATATATATATATATATATATATATATATATATATATATATATATATATATATATATATATATATATATATAAATATATATATATATATGTATTTCAATATTGATGTTTCAATACAGGTTGACCGTACCAATTATTTCCCAATAATTTATTCAATCAATTTAGAAATAGTTTTATAAAATATTTATTGTTTAAGAAATACCTTTTACAATATGGAGAGATAAACCAAAAAACATAATAATAATAATAATAATAACAATAATAATAATAATAACAACAATAATGAGGATAGCAATAACAATAATTACAACAACAACAACTATATGTATTCCCACTTTATGTAAAATTTAACCATTTAGAAATTAGTAAGAAATACCCCCCCCCCCCAGCAAGCTTTATCATTGGCATCTTTATTGTATCCAGTGTCATCAAATTCCCATGACACTATACCCCCTACTTAGAATAAATAATTAAATCAAGTAAATAATTGTTGATTAGTTTTCCGATATAAATAGTTTAGGCAAATTATTCGGAATTTCCTAAAATCATCAAAAAATTTACAAGCGGTTTACAATTGTCAAGCGGTAAATGTAAAAGATCAAAAGATTTATATTTTATAATTATATAACATTTATAATTTATTCATACCCAAATATATTAAAAAGGTACATTGTATGCCACAAATTACCAGCCCAAAATTCCAGAGTATGTATTCAATGTATTGTATGTATTGTATATTTTGAATAATAGTAACCATAAAATAGAGTTGGTAGCATTATATTTTTTTCAGATAATGTTTTAATTAAAAAAAGAAAATAATAATAATTGGTAGGAACCCTATATTTACTCTATATTTCTTCCTACCTCTCACTCAGAGCCGAGTGCAGTCAAAGTTTGCCCACCTATGATGTTTGATATGTTATGTGACGAATGGGAAAACTGACGACAACGGACTGCTGTTTTCAACAATGCGTAGAAGTACCAACATATTTTTTTACACAAATAATATTTTATATAGTTGTTTTCGCGCGGGTACATGATCAGCTGAAATAGTTTGGAAATACCTTAGAAAGTTCACAATGGTGATCGAGAAATAAAAATCTTTGTTTTACCTATAAGGAACGAAATTCACACACATACACAGGCACACATACACTAACACTCACACACACCCTCACCCACACACACACGTACACACACACACCTACACAAAATAATACACAAAATAAAAAATAAAATTAATTTATCTGATACAACCAACCAAACATCAATTATAATAATTAAATCACAATAAAATTTGTTTTTACTTTCAATTTATTTTATCGTAAAACATCGTACATTTTTTTTATATTTTTTGTTTTTGTTGATTGCATTAAAACTGTACCGCAAAGCATAACAACAACAAATTGTTTATTTACACGTTAACGTAAATACAATGGAAACTTACATTTCAAATTCACCCCGAGACCTCAAGATCAGTTTTTGTATAATAAATACGTATTTCGACTACAAAGTATTTATCATCAGTATAAATTAGCTAGTCGTAATTAACTCTTTGACAATTAGAAATAGATGGAAAATAGAGATCAATAGACAAAAATAAATAAAAAATTAAAGAAAATAAATTAAAATATAATAAATTTTATTGAAATTACTCTTGATTAAACTGCCTTCATTCGATTTACTGCCTTCATTCGAATTTGGTGACAGTTTCATGTTAACATAATCGAATGAAAATAATTTTAACAAGAGTAATCTCAATAAAATTTTTATATATTTTAATTTATTTTGTTTAATTTTTCATTTAGTTTTATTTTTGTCTATTGATCTGTATTTTCTATCTATTTCTAATTGTCAAAGAGTAAATTACGACTACCTAATTTATACTGATGATGACTACTTTGTAGTGGAAATATGTCTGTATAATACAACAAGTGATTTAGGTATTGGGGCGAATTTGAAATTTTATTTCAAAAACCGATAGGTTTCATTAATTATCATTTAATAATCTAATATTTAACTACGGATACTGTACACATTAAAATGATGCAACTGAAGCCACTTAAAATTTGGTTGTCATAATCCAAATAAACCATGTAACAAACGTTACCTGCTGTGAATGGTCATACACGTGAAATCCTATATCAACTAATAAATATACATTTTCCAGTGTCGGTCTGGTCAAAAAGTCTGGGTGACGCTATGCATCCGGTAACCTCGATAGAAACTATCGGAATCGTCATATAGCGATCGTCTCCGACAGTTACGTGGCCATCAAAGCTCTTACGTCATCAGCTCCAAGATGGTATACGAGTCCATAGACAAACTTAACAATCTGGGCAATAATAACAAGGCACCTTACACTGAGTCCCAGGACATGTGGGAACAATGGGGAATAAGATATCAGATGATCTGGCGTGGAAGGACGGCGAGATGACTTACCATTAATTCATTCATTTAATAGTAGGAATAGATCTACGAAGATGGTTTAGATCAAACATCAAAGAACGCTTTTGTCTATCACGAAGATATTTGGATTCCTGCCAAAGTTGCACACCATATGTATGTAGACTTTTGTTCCTTGGAGACTTGGAATATGCAATTGAATTTAGAAAAATCTAAGATAATGGTTTTTAGAAATGGGAGAAAGCCTGCTGCAAATGAAAAATGGTTTTATAAAGGTAAAAGTATAGATGTGGTCAACAAATATAAGTATCTAGGTCTTACTCTATCTACAATTTTGTCTCTGGGCAAACACTTTACGGAGAAAGCAGAAAGTGCAAAATTTGCACCCTCTCTTTTAGCAATATAATCTGAAATAAGACCATCACTTTTCCCGCCAAGCTTAATATCTTTAATGCGGTAACACGATCAATTTTATGCTATGAAGTATGGGGTTTTCAGAAATTTAATGACATGGAAAAAGTCTTGAAACTATTCATAAAAAAATGTTTTAATCTTCCTGGTAACACACCGGATTTTATTATTTATCTAGAAACTAACTTATCTCCAGTATTCTTATTTGCCTTTAAGCTTCACTCACAGTACATAAAAAGATGCATAAATTTACCGCCTGTCGATATCCTAATATTTTTATTAAGCAAATAATTGATAAAAAACTGTTCTTTTACAATGATGTTTTAAACTTATGCAATAAAGCTGGGTTTAATATCCATGACCTAATTAATGGGTCCATCAGAGTGTCGAACATATCAACTCTTTAAGTGACGTGATCATGAATGAGTATAGAGTGAGGATATTGAATAGTATTAAACACCCTCTTTATAAACAGTTGAATTCATGTAATAGTTTTGTTTAGCTCGATGTTAATTCAAGGCCAGAGGTGAGTTAATATATCTTAATAGTTATTCGTATAGCCAAAACATAAACAACCTGCTCGTTATGTAACACTCTAGAAGAAGAAACCGTTCTCTATTTTGTGGCAACATGTCCGATTCTCTCAGAATTCCGTATCAAATATTTAAAAATGTCACACCTTATAAAATTTTTTAAATATATATGTACGATTATAGTTATTTTTGGAGGCGGTGTCCAAAAGTTATGTGAATTTCGCTATGCTGACACCGACTCCAAAAATAACAATAATTGTACATATATATATTTAAAAATTTTTGCTTAGGTGAACTAAAATTGGCACAAGAATATGCAATTATTTTTTTACTTTTTAGTGCCTTTTTTGTTATAGAAAATTTGATATTTGAAGTCGGGTTTCCATTTTGTCAAAAGAGGTTTTATTATTATTATTATTATTAGACTTTTGTCCCAATAAAACAAGTACATTAGTACGTACTCCAACTTATACGTTGCGCATAATGTAATCCTCCCAATCTTGTTTACGCAAGTTACTTGCGACTTACGATTTTCCATGCTGAAGCGGATTACTTCTCTACTGTGGCAAGAACTGTTGAATTCGGTGATTTTCCTAAACATAGCCTCGGTTTTTATCAAGAGTAAGGACGATAGTAGCTTTTACGGAGGATTTATTGATAATCTATCTGATATTCTTCCTCTTTTAAAAAGGAAAGTATAGTTTTAAGTTTTATCGTTTTATCGTAATGGTGTGGGCTCCTTACACCCACAATATCACATTGTATTACATATAGTTTTATTAAGTTTTTTCGTTTTTATCGTAATGGTGTGGGCTCTTTACACCCATAATATCACATTGTATTTCATATAGTTTTAAGTTTTATCGTTTTTAACGTAATGGTGTGGGCTCTTTACACCCACAATATTACATTGTATTACATATAGTTTAAAGTTTGATCATTTTTAACGTAATGGTGTGGGCTATTTACACCTACAATATCACATTTTATTACGTATAGTTTTAAGTTTTATCGTTTTTATCGTAATGGTGTGGGCTCCTTACACCGACAATATCACATTGTATTACATATACTTTTTAGTTTTATCGTTTTTAACGTAATGGTGTGGGCTCTTTACACCCACAATATTACATTTTATTACGTATAGTTTTAAGTTTTATCGTTTTTCTCGTAATGGTGTGGGCTCTTTACACCCACAATATTACATTTTATTACATATAGTTTTAAGCTTTATCGATTTTATTGTAATGGTGTGGGCTCTTTACACCCACACTTTTACACTTTCACTGCAACGCTGTTATACCTTTTGTGGTTGCTGTTGATTTTGTTGTTGTTTTTTATGTAGTTTATATTTTGTTATTTTATACCTACCTAGTCAATTCATTTGACTTGGTAGTGTTATTTGTGTGATATTTTTTGTTTTTAATTTTGTATTGTTTTGTTATTGCCTTTTACCTTGGGGGTGGGTTGAAGGTAATGAGCATGCTCTCGAAGCCCCAAAAAGGGGGTGGATTTTAGTGGGTAGTGTGGCTGGCCAGCAGCCACACACTCTATGCGTCAATGAATTTCTCACCTCCTTGCCCCAAAAAAAATACAATGCTTGATAGCGCTGAAAGTGTACAAGCGCCCTAAAACGAATACACCCTTAGAATGAAAAATATTCACGTGTACATTACATGAAACATTAATTAGACGTTAACGTGCAAAGACAGCAGCATAAGCCTACATAAAGTACAAATAAATAAATGTATTTAAAAAAAAAAGTATGTACGTGAAATTCAATTATGCGAGGGATAACATTTATAAATTCATTGCTTATACCTTTATTCCTCTTTTGTAACATTATTCACATCATGATTAAATTATTTTAATGCCATTATGGGAATATTAAACACAGCTAGCGAGCTGGTGAGTGAGTGAGTGAGCGTTCATCATCAACATCATCATACAGTCCTGGTGCTGTTCAATTTGTATTACATTTCATTTGAGTACTCTCTTCACAACACCTAATGGTATGAATATACAATTCACACTTAAGGATGTACGAGCACTATACAGACCGTTTTTAAAAGCATTTCTAATAGAGAATCAATGTTAAATAAATAAATAAAATATTTACTATAAAACCATACATATACATACATACTGAAAGTGAATGTCTGCACTGGAATATTGGGTGACAATATTATAGGGCCATTCTTCATTGACGGATCTTTTGATTCTCAAAAATATTTGAGTTTGTTACGAAATAATATTTTGCCAACTGTTAGAGCTCTTCCTAATTTAGACTTGGAATCTGTATGGTTCCAAAAAGATGGTTGCCCTGCACACAATGCCATGATAGTAAGGCTGTACCTGGAACAAACTGTCCAGGAACCATTTATGAGTGGTTTTGGAACCTTCAAGTGGCCAGCCAGATTGCCAGATCTATCTCCTAACGACTTTTGTTTGTGGGGTTTTCTCAAAACACAGATCTATTCGCGGAATAGGCCTGACAGTTTTCAACAATTAAGGCAAAGAATTGTTGACAATTGTGCGAATATTTCTCCTCAAGTGCTAGAAATTACCCGGGTTGATTTCTACAATCGACCCGGATATTGTTTAGTATATAATGGAGGAATATTCGAACCGTTGGTTTAACTTTTTTTTTTTGTCGAAATTCTATTCGTTGTTCTATGTTATACCGTTAATAGAATACTATCATTTATTTTCAAAATTCTACATACAAACAATAAGGGATATTCAAAAACTAATTTTCAATTGTTAGAAGTAATGCTAAACTTAAGAAGAAAACAATGAACATATTTATCCCACTCACATTACATGTTAATGCAGTACAAAACGGTCCAGCATGCATACACAACATTGTGTATAGTAAGTATAGTAAATAATATTTAACATTGATTCTCTATTAGCAATGCTTTCCAACACATACGGTACACACATAGTCCATTTATAAAATTCTTCAAAATCTTATATAGTACATTCATAAAAGTCCACAATAATGTTTATTATTTTTTTTCGTTAGTTAAAATCAAAATGTAATTAAGGCCCGTCATACCGGGTCTTACAAAAAAGATATTTAAGAAAAAAACCTGAGATTTCGGCAAATTAAGCTGCCGCCGACAGAAATAAAATTTACCCGAAATCTCAGTTGCTTTCTTAACTATCTTTTTTTTAGGCCCGTCATACCGGAATTTTATTGGATCAATCTTTTTATTAATATTTCTATTTTCTATTGTGTAGTTTTTTTTTTATTCGTCTTATTTTATTCCAAGTGAAAATTATCAAAATATGTTAAAATATCCGTAAAAATATGGGTTTCTCCGTAAGAGCAATGCATTATAACTCGAACCTTAACATTAAATAATTAATTCAAGGAACTGAAACTTTTATAATTGATTTATATGTACTTCAACTATATGTAAACAAGAAATCAAGTCAAAATCATTTTGAAGCTTCAATGCTCGTACATCCTTAATGGTATGAATTGTTATTATACCACTAGCCGTGTGGCCGAGGGGATTTCCCAGCGGCAACATCTCAGAAACCATCCGGCTTTTCTCAAATGTAAAAAGCCTAAATACACTTCCCGGACAAACTTGGGACTCTTAGTATACCCCCTTTAGGGGATGAATTTTCTATAATGCTGCTACAACTGACTTATCTTTATAAACAGAATCCTAAACACCAATTTACACGTTTCTTACAAAACTGGGGGATTTCCATAACCTTTCGCCCCTTATTTAACCCCCTTTATCAACGTTTTGAAAATTTAATCTCTAAGAGGTTAAAATAAGGGGCAAAATGAGTACGGGGTTAAAATAAGAGGCAATGTACGGGAAGTGAGTCATTTTTGAAGTAAGCAATATGGAAATTGATGTTTAAGTTTCTGTTTACAAATGAAAGTTAGCTTTGTTGTACCAACGGTTTTTGGAAATCATCCCCTAAGAGGGTAAAGTAAGAGACGAAATTTTATACGGGTGCGTCATTTTTTAAAAACGTGGAAGTTGTTGGTATTAAGGATTTTTATATTTCAGAAAAGTTGGGTAGTTCCTAAGGGACATCCCATCGGTCACACATCTAGTTCCTATGTAAAATACTACAAAAATATAATATTAATTTATAAAAAAATAATCTGTGAGTATTCATACAATCAACCATTTTCACAAAAAGGAAAACCTTTTAAATAAAATATATTTAAGTGGTTAGTATCTACCTACACGAATGTTACGATGGAAAATCAATTACTTAAAATATATTTTAATTTGAATTTTATCCAAAAACAAGTGAAAACAAGTAATGTAACAACTAACTGAGTTAAATGTTTGAATACCCAGTATATATTACCGTACTTTTCGACCATACTACTTAACCCAATTATTAAGTTCTTATACTGATTCGCAAAATTTAATGTTTTTTTTATTGGTTATACTATGATTTTTGTGCTAATATACACCGTCTAAGATTTATAGCCGCAAAACCAAAAAAAGTATATAAATTCTTTTTGTATAAAAAGTATATATTAAAGTATATAAAGACTTTTTGGCTGCCAAGCATTGTTTCGAAGTCGCCCGTGTTAGCATTGTAGTTTTTTTGCATTTAAGTGTTTTGCATCATATCCCGCAGTTTTGATATATACTGAATTTTTTAACAGTGCTTTCCCACACACCCAAAAATGCATAATATAACCAAGGTCGTTTATTTCTGTACGTATACAAACTGTTTTCAAAGGCATTTCTAATAGGGAATCAATGTTAAATAAATAAATAAAATATTTAGTATAAAACCATACATACATACATACACATACTTATTTATTATACTTATACTACATTTCAATGTCATTTAAGAGTGGGGATTTAGTGATGCCCTCTTAATTTACATTATTATTTTTCTTTACGTATGCACATACACACTATAGACTACCGCATAGGTGGGCAGACCTTGACTGCACTCAGCTCTGAGTGAGAGGTAGGAAGAGAGATCGAGTAAATATAGGGTATCCTACCAATTATTATTATTTTCTTTTTTTAATTAAAACATTTTCTGAAAAAAATATAATAATACCAACTATTTTTTATGGTCACTATTATTCAAAGTATATATACATACTCTGGAATTTTGGGCTGGTAATTTGGGACATAAAATGTACCTTTTTAATATATTTGGGTATGAATAAAATATAAAAGTTATATAAATTATAAAATATAAATCTTTTGATCTTTTACTTATAATTTTTAGGAAATTCCGAATAATTTGCTTAAACTATTCATATCGGGGAACTAATAAACAATTATTTACTTGATTTAATTATTTTTTCTTAGTAGGGGGTAAAGTGTCATGGGAATTTGATGACACTGAATACAAAAAAGATGCCAATGATAAAGTTGGGTGGGGGGGAGTGTTGGTAATTTGTTACAAATTTCCAAGTGGTTAAATTTTATATAAAGTGGGAATATATATAGTTGTTGTTGTTGTTGTAATTATTGTTATGGCTATCATGATTATTGTTGCTATTATTGTTATTATTATTATTATGTTGGTGTATCTCTCCATATTGTAAAAGATATTTGAATAAATTTTTGGGCAATAATCGGTAGGACAACCAGTATTAAAACATCGTTCCGTCTTACTTCAAAACATACCTTGTTTACTTACTCTCACCCAGCTTATGGAGAGTCGTTCGACTCCGGCGAGCCGTCTGCGCCCAACTATGGACTACAGAGCCCCCCCCACGATTTTTATTTCTTTATGAAGCATTGTGTAGTTACTATAGTAAATAATATTTAACATTCATTCTCTATTAGCAAATCATTCCAAAACAAACTGTATATTTAAAAATGTTTCAGTAATCTGCAGTGATTACAGAGGTTTCTGAAACCAAACAGCAAAACGATACAGTTTACGAAGTTGTCAACAAAACTTATTTGTCCCTACAACCGAAAGTATTTATGTAACTTCATTTTTCTTCCAACTCTTCGTACAATTTTAAAGATACAAATTTTCGTCTCTACGCGAGTACGCGAGATTTAACATAGTTAAAATTCGTTACATTAATGATAAGGTGGCACAGGACTGCCAATTTTCTCTGAATGAGATATTGGCAAATGTCAATATAAGCCTCAAAAGGGTACCGAGTCATAGGAATATTCCAGAGAATTGCTAAGGGACGAGCTCACCAGAAATGGTCGAAAGCTATCGGACACAAGCATCGCTAAACATCCAGGTGTACCCTTTGTACTCCCGAATGAAAACATTTCAAGAGAGGCCAATATTAAGTGGAGAAAGGAACGTACTTATGGTATTGTCACCCTCACCCCAAATATATGAACCTTCTGGAAGGCCTGATAAGCAAGCTCCTGGTTATTGCCAACATATGGGAGAAGCGAATCTCGTCGAACAGAAGTAGAAGGGGGAGCAAAATGGACCATAAGGTCGAAAGGCTATACTTTTTAGACCCAAAGATGTATCTCCCTATCTATCTAAGTCAGTTATGGTCAGTGTACCACCAGAGTCGTTCCAAAGATATTTCTCTCTTCAAAGGTCTTCTAAAAATAATATCATTATGGAGCACGGGTTGGGAGGCGCAAACATGCTGAGCGAATGAGCCCACTCGTGCACCACGATTATTACAGGAGCTCTCACAATGCGGAGGAAGTGATCACCCACCTTCTTACTGACTGTCCAACTTTTGCTAGAAGAAGAGTGACACATTTGGGCTAGCCATTCTTTGACAACCCTTCCGAACTAATATCGGTTGACGTCATATCTCTCTTGCTGTTCGTGAACAGCTCCAAATGGTTTAAGGAACAGTGGCTTTTTTATTTCTAAATGCATATTTTGAAAAATATTTAGGTGGCAATTTTCAAAGAGCCACCTTATACAAGCTTGCCAAATAAAATATAAAACATCTGTTTAAGAAAATCGCAAGCAAAACCTTGACCCACACAAAGATATCACTGCAACATTTTTAGTGACTTTTCTGAAAGGAAATAGAGCTATTGGTCCCGTACCGAAGTCAAAATTTTGCAAAAATTTCTTCAAATGTCAATCGATCCTACCTAGTAGATGTCAAAAATCACCATCTGTAAAATTTATATATATATATATATCTATGGACATATATATATATATATATATATATATATATATATATGTATATATATATATATATATATATATATATATATATATGTATATATGTGTGTGTGTCTGTAATCACTCTAGCGGTCACAGTTTTCATTTTATCGGAATGAGATTTGGTATTTGAAGCGCTTTTGGTATTCAAAAGGCCAAGTTCGTTAATGCGTAAAATCGGACAAGGGAAAAGGGGGGTTTACAGGCAGGGAGAAACACAAAAATTGACATATCTCCCTTAATATTTGAAAAATTCAAAAATTTATAAGAAGTAAAGTTGTAGGTACTAAGTTTTACTGTAATTTTGTTTCTTATCATTTTTTCTGTTACACTAATATTTACAGAAATATTGACGGTTTAAGATTGAAATTTAAATTCCTTAATATCTCTGTATACATTAGAGTTTGAGCAAAAATTATGAGGTGGTGAATTGTAGCAAATATAATTTTCTACAACTTTATTCCTTACGCTTTTTTCGATTGTTCTAATATTAAGAGAGATATTTTATATTTTGTGTTTTCTTCTTTCTTTATACCCCGCCCTTCCCCTAGACGTATGTCATTTATTAATAAAATTGGACGAATACTAAAATCATATACGACATTTCATTTTAATCAGACTAAAATTGTGACCGCTAGAGAGTCATTTATGTACTCTAAGGAAATTTGCTAAGTTGAAGCAGCTCCTGCGTAACGAATTTTTTTACAGAATATGTTCGAGGACTTTACCCTCTTTCCATTTATGTTTTGGATAGGAAAAAGGTTTTGATCCCCCCAAAAAAGAAAAACTGCTAAAAGCAATTTAGATTAGGCATAAAATACAAATGAGTATATAAAAATAAATGTATGTTCATTTATTATTTGGTAATTAAAAAAAAAAAAAAAATATTGTTTTTTTTCCATTTTAATATGCAACAAAAATCATTATTAAATTCAAAACAGTTTTAATAGCATTTTTCATCAATTTAAAAATGCATTTATAAACAATTTATATTTTAATAATAATGTTCAACGTACAACAATACATCAACAAAAAAATAAAACAATAGTCTGTTAGTTTATTGTTTTAGGATCATAGGCGGTACGAACTGAACCGCTTTAAAAGTTTTTCATTTGTTTTACTTCCCAAATCTAACAAGGATTACACCAACTAACGGATTTAACGTAGTTGTCGCGTTAACAGGCATATTTATAGAATGTTCTAAATTTTTGCACACTTATTAATGGTATTATTAGTCACTTACACTTAAAATTTGAAATCAATTGACCGTCTCAATCTCGGGAAAAACTTAAGAAAAAGTACGAATAATTAATATGGGAAGCAATGGAGAGGACAATTTCTACCAGTTTGTTATTTTTAATCGAAAAAGGACACTTAAGGATCTTTTAAAAAATTAGCTATAAATTATTGGATTTGTTCTATGTATTTAAAGAAAAACCGAAATTTATTGACCGTCTTATTGTTTAGTTATAAGAACGGAAAGTGAAGCATTTTACAAATAAATATATGTGTCGGCATGCTGAAAAGATATAACTTGACAACACTGTACGTCGCTAAGCACTACATACATCATACATCATATATGTAAACAAACAGTATATCAACTGGCGGAATATAAGCAACGTTGCCGGATTTCAATTTATACAAATGTTAGGCACTATTTGTATAGGGTGGCGCATAAGTAACAGAATTGACTTTGAAAAACTTGGAAAACTTATGATGGAAAGACTCAGCATAGAACAAAGAACCAAAATTGTTCAATTTTATTTTGAAAGTCAGCATTCGATTATTCAGACACAAAGATCATATCGAAATTTCTTTCATGTTCCGACAATTTACCGATTGGTTCAGCGTTTTCGGCCACATGGGGCTGCCTGTGATCTGCCGCGTGCTGGAAGACCTCGTGCAGTTCGAAATGATGTGAACAATGCTTGGGTGCAAGCAAGTGTTGAGGAAAACCCCAAAACTTTCACCAGGCGACGTACTCAGCAGTTGGTGATGTCTAGGCGGTCTTTGCACAGAATTTTACATACGTTACACCTTTTCCCATATAAGATTCAATTGGTTCACGAGTTAAAACCAAATGATGCACAAATACGCATTCATTAAATAAATCATAACGTTACTTATGTGCCACCCTATACCTAAACCACTGACCTTTGTATCAGGCCTACAAGTCGATCACAATCGACCGGTCGATCGCGAATGCAAATATGGTCGATCGCTCGCGATGTCTTGACAAAAAGTAATTGAAGAATTTAAGGTAAGATCACAAGTTTTTGAATAAATTGAAATTCTGGAATTTATATCATTTCCTTTTAAAAAAGGTTTAAATGTGAAACTCATTAGCAAAAACATTCCATACATATTTCATATGGAGCAAAAACTATTAAAATTGAAATTACAATTTTACAATTAACTGATTGAATCTTACAAACCAGAAATGTGAAGAGATTTTTGGAAATACGTCAGCCGAGAAAAATATCTCAATATCACCAAACGTAGTGAATATATTTATTCTTGTTTCGGATCTACATAATACCTATGTGAACCGGCATTTTCATACTTAACTTTAACGAAGACTAAACAATTCGGTCATGACTAATTTTTTCTATACTGAAGACTCATTATTACTATCTTTGTCAGGATAACCACCTAATTACGATTGCTTGGTTAGAGACATGCAAAATCAGTCTTCTCATTAATGCTAAGAAAATAAATTAATTTATAAATATGACTTTATCTGTCGTGAATTAATTTTGAACAGTTAAATAATTATGTTGTTTTTTACGTAGATGGATATGCAGCTTATTTCAGTAAGAGATGCGCTCCCGCGAACTATTGGTAGATTAGCAAACAAACAAGTCTAAATATCTTATATCATTCTTCTGTGATAAATTTTTTTGCTCAAAAAATAAAAAATTGCAAAAGTGAAATCAAATTATTGTGCATTTTTATAACAAATTTTCATATGTACAAACAAATAGTACAAATCAATAGCGACACATTTTTAGGATAAAAACACATCTAATTCATACAAAAGATGTTGGCCACCCTTGCTCTAAATAGATAGACAGATATATTTATAGATATCTTGGGGTATAAAAGTAATGCATTTAGACTATTTAAAAAACTCGTTACGCAGGAGCTGCATCAACTTAGCGAATTTCCTTAGAACACATAAATCACTCTCTAGCGGTTATAATTTTAGTGTGATTAAAATGAAATATAATATGTGATATGACTGTAGTATTTGCAACAATAGCTGCATTTCCTTTGGAGGAAATTTGCTAAAAATTAAATTTTTTAATAGCCAAAATAAATCGATGTATAACGATTATAGTTTATAGTTACTATGGAAACGACAATCAAAATTTTTTACACTAAATTTTTTTCATGTATTTGTGTCAAACAAACACAAAATATTAAATATCTCTCTTAATATTAGAATAATCGAAAAATGTATAAGGAGTAAAGTTGTAGAAAATCAAGTTTGCTACAGTTCATTACCCGATCATTTTTCTCAAACTCTAATGTGAACAGAGATATTTAGAATTTTAACTTTCAATCTTTAATTGTAAATATTTCTGTAAATATTAGTGTAACAGAAAATTGATAAGAAACAAATTACAGTAAAACTTAGTACCTACAACTTAACTCCTGATAATTTTTTCGATTTTTCAAATATTAAGGGAGATAGTCAAATTTTGTTTTTTCCCCTCGCTCTAAACCCACTTCCCCTTGTCCGATTTTACCCATTAACGAACTTGACCTTTAGAATACCAAAAGCGAACCAAATACCCAATTTCATTCCTACGTATATATATATATACGTATATATATGTTGTATATATATATGTATATATATATATATATATACATGTATGTGTATATATATATATATATATATATATATACAAATTTTAGCGATAGTGATTTTTAACATCTAATAGGTAAGATCGATGGACATTTGAAGAAACTTTTACGAAATTCCAACCTTGATGCAAAAACAATAGCTGCAAGTCCTTTGGAGGAAATTCGCTAAAAAAAGAAGTACAAATTAACTATTATACAATTTTAAAACTTTGTTTCTTTTTTATTTCATTAGAAATTTATTCTAGGTAACAGATTATGATTCTAGATTGTTGTAATTTATGTTTAGTTTACAAATATTTACTACACATTACTATTTAGCAACTTAAATATGCGGTCTATCAGACCACTACAGTCTGAATATTGAATGTGATTACTGTAGGGTTAATATTATTAAATGCAAAAAATTTATCTTAAGTTTAGTTACATAAAATAAATTTTATTATTATCACTTTTTTTTTTTTTTTTTGGTATTCTAATACTTATAGAAATATTTGTATTTTCGATAAATATCGATAAACACAAATAATATAGAAAAATTGTGTACTATCTTACTGTTTGGACTTATATTTGATAATATTTTATGCAACTTGTACTATTGACCACAAAAATACCGCCAATTTTTCAAAAAGGTTTAGTTGTTTAATACCTTATTTATTAGGTTTTTGGGAAAATGTTTGGATCATAATTTTTATCAAATTTTTTATATAATGGGACATTTTTATTCGAAGCATTTTTTCGAAAACGGAATAATAGGACACAAATCAATTACTACTTTTGTGGCCTTATAGTGCTACTTTTATGGCCGTGTGTAATAAGTTATATTGACTGATAAGTTACCAAACAAACACATGCAATTTCATTTATCATTAGTCTTGAGTACCAATATACTTAATTGTAACACACATAATCATGTTTGAAATTCAGTTCAAAAAAATAATTGAATCGTTGTCATCAATCGTTCTCATTCATTGTGTACGCACTGATAGAAGTAAAAGTAATTCCTTACAGTAAGAAAACATTTTTTAAATCAAGAATTTCTGACTCTGAATTTCTGAAAAATTTTTACAAAATGGAAACCGGACTTCAAAAATCAAATATTCTAAAACAAAAAATGCACTAAAAATTAAAATAATATTTGCATATTCTTGTGCCAATTTTAGTTCACCTAAGCAAACATTTTTAAATATATATGTACAATTATTGTGATTTTTGGAGCCGGTGTCAGCATAGAGAAATTCACATAAATTTGGACACCGCATCCAAAAGTAACAATAATTGTACATATATATTTAAAATTTTTTGCTTAGGTGAACTAAAATTGGCACAAGAATATGCAATTATTTTTTTACTTTTTAGTGCATTTTTTTGTTATAGAATATTTATTTTTGAAGTCGGGTTTCCATTTTGTCTAAATTTTTTTTTATTTCTCGCTTTTTAGTGACTTTGAAGCTCTATAACTGATTTTATTTGTCTGAATATGGGTAGACCTACTAAACGACCTACTAATTTTTAGTCCATTTTTTATAACAGATTTTCAGTTTTTTTTACACGCATTTTGTTTTTTTTTGTAAAAATTTTTTTTTTGGGGTCGGTTATTTTTTGTAAAACATTTTTTTGAAGTAGGTTTGAAAAACATTTATCTTATTTTCCCATTATGAATGAGTATACCCTTTCAAAAAAAAATAAAAATTTCGCAGAAATCGGTTATAACATATAAAATGAGGATTTTCCTCGATTTCCCGGGGATCCCCTCATCAGAATGCAATTTGGTGACAATGGGACCAATGGGAAATCAAAGCCCTTAAAACAAAAAAAAAATTCAAAATCGGTTCATAAATGACGGAGTTCTGAGGTAACACACATAAAAAAAATAAAAAAAACAGACGAATTGTGAATCATCCGTCCTTTTTGAAGTCGGGTTAAAAATAAGTATCTTGACATCTGCAGTTTTGACTTGAGAAAATTATCTTAACTAAAGAGAAACTGACTCTGGACTCAAGAATCTCGAAATTCTTAAACGGAAATGATGATTTCTTTGGACACAGATGCAAAAATTTCAGACCAAACTAAAGATTTGCTTAATCCAAACAAATGAAACTTTTAAAAGACGTTATGATATACTTCAGTTCAATACATTTCAATTAAATATATGTGTTTCAATTAAAGAAGCTGCATAAACTTTCTTTTCTTAAGATTTTTATTTTTATTTTTAACTAGTTGTTTCCCGCAACTTCGTCCGCATTTATATAAAATGCTTTATAAAATTTATAAAGCAATCCCCCGTGGTTTATATAAAATTGGAGTCGGTTAAAATTTTTGTTGATTTTATCATTTCCACAGAAACTATACTTCTAAAAAATTACTATAAAATTATTTTATTAAAATTTTGTTTCAATTTTGAAATGTCACGATTGATTGTCGTTTCCATAGTAACTATAAACTTTAATATCTATTTAATATTTACTGAATATATATTTTTTCTTCCGACTTTACAAATATCAATATTTAATGCTAACTAAGAATTTTGCCGTAATGCTAAACAGCCTATAGCCTTCCTCATGAATGTGGCTATCTAACGCAAAAATAGTTTTTCAAATCGCACTGGCAATTCCAGAGATTAGCGCGTTTAAACCAACAAACAAACAAACAAACAAACAATAAAACTCTTCAGCTTCATTATATTAGTATAGATAAGAAAAAAACTTTTTTTTTACAAGAATTTCATTTTCTTGACTAAAGAATCCCAAGTTTAATCACAAGACTAACTCTTTTAAAAAAAAAATTTAAACGCCGTTTTTGTTTCTTCGCTTAACTAAATATATGGTTTTGGTTCGACTATGTAGTCTTAAATGAAGACAACGGTTTTTTTATTGAAGCAAATCTTTAGAAGAAAATATATCAGTGTGGTCGTTTTTAGATTACATTCCTTTTAAAGGACGTTCATGTGCTATATATACTCGTAGTACATTCATAAAATTCTACAAAATCCGTAATAAAGTTTATCATTTTTATCGTAAAATAAAATTCATCATTTTAGTAAGCATGTTTGTTTCAGTCTATTTATATAACTGTATACATTTTCTTAGATGGAAAAAGTTTTAATTATGCTAATTAAATACTTAATAATTTCTAATGTTCGATAATAAATTATTTTTAACATGCTTTTATTAGCTTGTATGTATCTATCTATCTATGTATGTATAGGGTGGAGCATAAGTAACGTTCTGATTTAATTAGTGAATAAATTTCTTGTATAGGTGTTTTTTGTCTTTTTTTTTTCCGAATTAACTTTGAAAAACTTGGGAAATTTATGATGGAAAGACTCAGCACTGAACAAAGAACCAAAGTTGTTCAATTTTATTTTGAAAGTCATCATTCGATTATTCAGACACAAAGATCGTATCGAAATTTCTTTAATGTTCTGACAATTTACCGATTGGTTCAGCCTTTTTGGCAACATGGGACTGTCTGTGATATTCCGCGTGCTGGAAGGCCCCACAGAATTAGATGCATACGAAAGTATCTACATATACAAATTGAGAAAACAGATAATGAATTTAGACAATGGCCCAATTCCAAATTTTGATTTAATAAAATTAAAATATTTTCAAAAAATCTAATACCTGAATGTCAAGGATAGCATCGATACCCTCACTTTAGTGACAAAACAAACGCCGCATAGTTACCAAAGAAAACCGCCAATAAATAGGTGGGCCTTTTCACACACCAAATCCGTTAGTCAGTCAACTTAAATAATCCTCAGGTCAGATTATACCTTCAGTCAAATCGTATAACAGGACAGAACATTTTTATTATCATTGTGAGACACGCACCAAATTAGCAACAAGCAACATATCTCTGAATCCATATCCCAGAGATAGTTACGATTAGCTAATTCATACTGATGATGACTACATTGTAGTCGAAATACGTATTTATAAAATACAAACAAATGTTCTAGGAATAGGGGCAAAATTTGAAATGTTATTTTATCTTAGTTTAATTTTTGTGTGTGTGTTTTTTTTAAGTTTTACCAATATCTCTCTATTTTCATTCTTATAATTTTTTACTATTGGTCTAAGATCCGGCAGTAGAAAACCTTCCCTCATCTGTTAATTGATTGAAATATTTTGAAAACGCTTATTGCAATATAAAAAATTTGGCAATCTGCTGCAATTAACATTAATTAATTAATTAAAAATTGATTTTTTTATAATTAAATCCCTCAGGTGTTAATTGAATTTTGTTTGTTAAATAACATACGATACGACAAATCTTGTAATAGCAGGCAGCGCTGCTTATTACTGCTACGGTTACCTGCAGCCAGGTGTTCAAACTTAATGTAAACTAAGGTTACTTCCCTCGTATGTTAATTGAAAAATATTTAGCTAATTTAAAAGTTTAGAATAATTAGAATACATCCATAACTGGCAGCCATCTTAAAATCCATTAAAATCGATTGCAGCCTATATAAGAAAAATTTAAAAAATAGAAATTAAAAAAAAAAAAACTTGTAGAGAGAAAGAGACTTATTGCATTATTCCACGTAACAAACAAGGAAAGTATATGATTCATGCATTTGTAGAGCCTACTCCATTTATAAGTGTATATATACTAATAGAGGTATTGTGTATAGAGAATGCAGAGTTCATGATAAACGGAATACACTCTACATTCGCATGATCATACACTTTCCTTGTTTGTTAAGTGGAATAATGCAATAGTCTCTCTTTCTCTACAAGGTATTTTTTTTAAATTTCTATTTTTTTAAATTTTTATTATATAGGCTGCAATCGATTTTAATGCATTTTAAGATGGCTGCCAGTTATGGATGTATTCTAATTATTCTAAACTTTTAAATTAGCTAAATATTTTTCAATTAACATATGAGGGAAGTAACCTAAGTTTACATTAAGTTTGAACACCTGGCTGCAGGTAACCGTAGCAGTAATAAGCAGCGCTTCCTGCTATTACAAGATTTGTCGTATCGTATACTATGTTATTTAGCAAGCAAAATTCAATTAACACGTGAGGGATTTAATTATAAAAAAATCAATTTTTAATTAATTAATTAATGTTAATTGCAGCAGATCTACCCTGGCAGACATTACATTGCCAAATTGTTTATATTGCAATAAGCATTTTCAATAATATTTCAATCAATTAACAGATGAGGGAAAGTTTTCACTAATGCCGGATCTTACACCATATGCAGTTATTTTTAAGTACCTAACTATGTTTACCGTTTTTAGTTTCAATTTGTAGATTCTTGTGATTATTATATATTTTCTGATGAAGGAACTGTGTTTGTTTTGTATGGTTTGTCTTCTGAAACTAGTCAAAATAAAATTATAATTGTTTCAAAAATCTCAAATATTTGTTTTATTTAATTATTTATTAATTTTATTTGTTAATCCGTCAATGTTTTTATTCCACAGTATATATATATATATATATATATATATATATATATATATATATATATATATATATATATATATATATATATATATATATATATATATATATATATATATATATATATATATATATATACTATATATAGTGTGATAAGTGGCATTACTAAGTGGTGCACGTCGAGTGCCTCTATACGCTGCTATAGTACTAGAGAGAATGGCAGTGTATTATTATTGTATTTATATTCAATTGAATATAATTTAATAGGACATTATAAATCACATTGTGTGTCATGTTGACTTTTTTTTTAGCTAGTATGTTTTTTTTTTTTTTTTTATAATTCTATTTTTTAATATATTTAATCTAGATTTATTATTGTTCATGAATGAAAACACTTAATGTATTTTTTATAGTGTAATACCAGGTGATAAGCGTGCGGTGTATAAAACACATTTTACATACACACCAATATGCTCTAGTACAGGGATGTCAAAGATACGGCCCGCGATCGCAATACATTTTATACACAATATTTCAAGAGTTTGGATAACTACCCGCAATTAAAAAAGCAACACGCATTCTGTGCATGCATGTTTGGTAGCACCTATTTATGTGAGCAGATGTTTTCCGTCATGAAAATAAATAAGAACAAACATCGCACAAGACTTACGCATGAACATTTCCAATCAATTCTTAAAATAATTACAACGAATATGATACCTGACATCAATGAGCTTGTCAAAAACATGAGAAGTCAGGTATCTGGATCCTCGAGCTCAAAATAATTACCCTCTTTTATAACTTTGATATGATTTTTAACAACCGTATATTATATACTATATAATTAAGTAAATAAAATGTTATAATAATTCAGTACATTTTTTTTAATTTGAATCTGGCCCGCCTACACATTCTAAATTTAATATATGGCCCTCTGCAAAATTGAGTTTGACACCCCTGCTCTAGTATATATACACGTAATCTAAGAGCTACATGTCAACATGTCCATTCTCACCGAATTATTTAAGTCAAAGCTTAATTTAAAATGATTTTTATACTGACAAATTGTATTGCACCGTTCGATATAATGTTGTTAAATAGACAAAGTAGTTCTTAAAGTATTTCCAAACTATTATTAGGTTGTCACGAAATTCAAAATATTGGTAAAATTAATCGTCAGAAATCAGCTGAACTTTTTTGAGAATTTATCACCATGGCGTTTTTGAGAAAATCATTACGTCAGTTGGAGAAATTGAACATGAATTCACCATCTTCATAAACTTGGTGAAATAAAATGCACGATTCCGACTGTTTTAACTTCGAACTCTGGTTGTTCTGAAATTCGACACATACTTTCCTCAATTCCTTAGAAATATGTTTCCTTAAAATTTTGGGAGAATGACCATCGGGTAGTTAAGTTTTTGGATAAAATATGCGTAAAAAAGTGCATTAGTAATTTTTTTCATGTCCGCAGCAGAAGATTATTTTTTATGGTTCAGTTGGCATCATGAGTACCGGCGCGCTGTTTTAAAGTCGTTTGAAATTATATACTAGAATATGTATGATGACTAGTATATGTATAATATGTTAAGTGGCGAATGGGAACACTGACGACAACGGACAGCTGTTTTCAACAACGCGCAGGAGTACCAACATATTTTTTTATACATATAATTTTTTATATAGTTCTTTTCGCGCGGGTACCCAATCAGCTGATATATTTAGGAAATACCTTAATTTTCTAGATAAAGTCTCCGATATTGGCTGCTTAAACGATTCTTAACTGTAAGAACTTTTTGTCTCCTGCGTGTAACATACGATTGTGACAAATTCAAAATGTTGGAAATGTTTAAACCCTCAGTAAATAATTAAAATATAAATTATTTAAGAATGTTTTAATCAATTATTATTTCAATTATTAGAATTATTTCATTTGAATAATAGCATTATCAAAACAATCGTGGAAAAATACAATACAATTTATGCAATACAAATTTTTTCGATAAATAAAATACAACGATATAGTTTATAGTTTCTATGGAAATGACAATCAAAATTGACATCCAAAATTGAAATAAGATTTTAATAAAATGAATATAAATTAATGTTTACAAAATAACAAAAAGGTAACAGTGTTCCCAAGCGTTCCAAGTACTGACTGTGTTCAAAATTACTTAACTTTAGTGATCAGACAAGCACCAGTGTATTCAACATGGTACATAATACATAATGCATATATAATACATAATACATAATGATTTAATACATAAAAAATTTTACGAAAAGTTAAATTTTGTGGCCATTTAGCCTCACATTTAACTTCTGCAAATTTATGAAAATTCTAATTGTATCGAAAACTTGCAGTAAATATGGCCTTCAATTCTGGGAACATTTTTTTTCAATTTCTAGTTTTATAATGTACTACATCGATTTCAGAACTGTATTCGATTTTTTTTAATGTAAAACTCTACACGGTTAACCCCCCCCCACCCACACTCTCTGCCTCCTATGAGACTTCTGCAAAATGCTGCTCTTGCTTTTTTGACGATATCATTGAAAATTTTTGAGAAAAAATCACGACTATATTTGAACAGTTCACTTTTATGTAGCTAACCAGTTCTTAGTCTATTACATATCGTTAAGTAATTTGATCGTACCATATTTTACTGCCAATCAAATCATCGATGCCTGTCCGTTTATTTAGCCCTACGGTATTTCAGTAAGGTTCATATTGAGTTGCTTCTTATGAAATGGAGATTCCAAATTTTGGGCGGTGGCTTCTGTGGGGCTTACAGGTTTGAACTGTATCTTTGGAAGCAAAGAATTTTTAATCCCATATAATTTTTTCTTATTTTCGTAACTATTTAGAAAAATTAGTTTCAATATAATATAGATAATCGAATAACTCAACTCAATAAGAGTACTGCTGGAATACCATAACGCTGCTTGTCACTTGCTCTTAGACTAATACTTGCTATATCAAACAGGAGTGTATTGTTTTCTAAAATTAGTTTTTCATTATTACAATTCAATTTAATAATATTTTCAGTTAATAATATACATTTAATAGTTTTCCATAAATAATATACTTCTCTTCTTCTTTTCCAGCTCTACAGCTTTTGGTGGGCCTTGGCTTTCTCAATTATAGAATTTTACGTTGATTTTTCCCTATACTTCTTTTTCCAGTTTTTAGCGAATTTCCTGAAAGGAAATAGAGCTATTGGTCCCGTACCGAAGTCAAAATTTCGCAAAAATTTCTTCAAATGTCCATCGATCCTAGCTAGTAGATGTCAAAAATCACCATCTGTAAAATTTATATATATATATATATATATATATATATATCAATGGACATATATATTTATATATATATATATATATATATATATATATATATATATATACATATATACATATATATGTGTCTGTAATCACTCTAGCGGTCACAGTTTTCATTTTATCGGAATGAGATTTGGTATTTGAGGCGCTTTTGGTATTCAAAAGATCAAATTCGTTAATGGGTAAAATCGAACGAGGGGAAAGGGGGTTTAAAGGGAGGGGGAAACACAAAATTTGACATATCTCCCTTAATATTTGAAAAATCGAAAAATTTATAAGAAGTAAAGTTATAGGTACTAAGTTTTACTATAATTTTGCTTCTTGTCATTTTCTGTTACACGAATATTTACAGAAATATTGACGGTTTAATATTGAAAATTAAATTCCTTAATATCTCTGTACATAATAGAGTTTGAGCAAAAATGATAAGGTGATGAATTGTAGAAAACATGATTTTCTACAACTTTATTCCTTATACTTTTTTCGATTGTTCTAATATTAAGAGAGATATTTTATATTTTGTGTTTTCTTCCCCTCCATTCCCTTCGACGTATGTCATTTATTAAGAAAATTGGACTTGCAAATACTAAAATCATATACGACATTTCATGTTGATCAGACTAAAATTGTGACCGCTAGAGAGTCATTTATGTATTCTAAGGAAATTCGCTAAGTTTAAGCAGCTCCTGCGTTACGAATTTTATATTTTCATTATTTTCAGGTTATCCTCATCCTGATCCAGCCATCTTAGCTTTGGGGTTCCTCCTTCTCTATTACTATATAAATTTCCATTCATGATTGACTTAAACATGCTTGTTTCCTTCATTCCTTCGATATGTCCTATCCACTGAATTCTTTTAGCTTTTATAAATCTTATATATATCTTTTCCTTTAATTAGTTTATCAACTTCATGATTGTATCTCTTTCTCCGTGTGTTATTTTCTTTAAGGGCTCCATAAATTTTTCTAATTATTCTACGATCGAAATTTCTTAAAATATTTTCATCTTTATTGGATAAAACACATGTTTTCCGATCCATATGTAACTATAGGTGTTATTAGGGCTTTATACATTTTACAGTTTCTTGAAATTAATTTACTTTTTAATAATATATTATTTGGAAGTGTTGCTTTGTTTCCCTTTTGTATCTGATTACCAATGCAGTCATGGATTTCACATTTATTGTTTAATACATAACCGAGATAAGTAAAGGTACTTGTACCCTTAAAATTTATTCGTCAACTTTTAGATCTTGTATTTGTCTTTTCTCTTCCAACCTTGACATAATCATGAATTTCATTTTGTTTTCATTAATCTCCAGACCTTTTTCGTCGGATTTTTCAATTAGTTCTTTTATTAACTGAATTATAATATTTTTAGTTCTTGCCATAATTGCTATATCATCCGCATATACACAGATTTGATTTGATTTGCTGAACATATTTCCTCGTTGGTTGATTGATGTTATAGCCATATGCAAGGCAATATTGAACAACACTGCTGATAATGAATCACCTTGCTTAACACCTTTGTCATAAATAATATACATTTTTAGCCAATTTCCTCTTAAGAAAATGCAGCTATTGCTTTTTCACCGACGATAATATTTCATAACCATTTGCTTAAATGTTTATGTGTCTGTGGACTCTCTAGCGGTCAGTTTTAATCCAATTGAAATGAAATTTGATATTTAAGGCGAAGTTCTTTAATGAATGAAATCGGACAAAGGGAAAGGGGACTTTAGATCGAGGCGGAAACACAAACATTGGCATATTTGCATTACTATTGGAAAAATTGATTCTTATCATTTTTTATGTTATTTGTTATGTTATCGTAAATATCTCTGCACACTTTAGAGTTTCAGAATATATGATCACTAATTGTACCAACCACGATTTTCTACAACTTTACTCCTTAGTACGCTGAAACTATTCATTTTACAAAAAAAATATAATTTCGTAGATTATCAGATATTTGTTCAAGTTTAATTGATTACAAAACTATTTTCATCAGAAAACTGTTTTTGGGCGGTTATTTTCCAATATGATGGCGCGAGTGGTGAAGATGCAATGATTTTGGAATTACAAAACTCCCAGAGAACTTTCTAGGTAACCCTTATTTTGAGCACCAAATTACTGTACTATATATCGTACTGTGTATTAGAAAATATCCAAAAACCAATCAAACTAGAGCAAGTGCTACTTCTGGTTTAATGAATTTCAATCAAAATCTAGATTTTGCCACCTGCAATGCTACAATGTCTAAATTCAAAATTTTGTATATCTAGCTCAAAAAATTTCTCACTACGCTCACTATAATTAACATTGAACATAATTTATATTAGCAATATCATTGGTTGTAATTGAAAACATAATAAAACGTAATAAGGACCTGTTAAGTCAAGTAAAACAAAAACTTGACATATAAAAAAGGAACAAAATAACAACCACATTAACAAGGACTAAAAACATTTCTGACTTTACTTTTAATTCGCTTCGACGGTATAGAAGTACATAGAATACTGATGCTAATTCAATTTTTTTAAAATTTGTATGTATTTGTCTTATGTATATCTTCATAGACAGTAAAATATTACTATAGAACTGTGAAGGCCCGACTTCTAATAAAACTTAGTCATGAAAAATCGTTATTGTAATAGGGAATATGCATGAAAATTTTTTTTCACTTGAATTGAAGCATGTTTACTCGACAAATATTAAGATAAAATTACTTTTTAAATAACTTTAAAAATAAGCGAGATATGAATGAATGAAATTCCCGATTAGACAAAGAGGGTGATAGCCCTCTTGATATGTTATGTGACGTCATATTACACTTTCACCATTTAAAATACACGTAAAACTCCGTTTTTAGTATTTTTGCAAGAAAGAGACAGAAAATAATCTTTAAGAGCTTATAGCTTCCTTGATATTTGTCGGATTTAATTTCGTTTTTAAATATTAATACAGTATTAACAGTATTTTCATATTCTAAATAAAATAAAATAAATGTGAAAAAAAATTTTCATGCATATTCCCTATTGTTGAATTCGAAATATTCAACACATAAGCAGAAACATCAATAAACAAAAATACATCAACACTTTTGGTCAAATGCATTTTTAGCAGCAAACTCGTATCACGTGTCAATCCGACCTTCTGTTTATAATATTGATTAAACATTTTTTTAAAATTTTTGAGTATAAAGTGTCTTTTGTTTTGTTTTTACGATTGGATCTTAATCTAAGCTTTTCATCATTAGAAACAAGGGGGATTCTATTGATGTCTTTCTACATTTGTTTTTTAACCACATTTTTGCTATCGCTTGTTAGATAGATAGATAGATTGTAGAGGCTACCTTAGACGGGCTATACTTCGACCATAAGAACCAATGTGAAGCTTAAGGTTATGAGGATGTGAGCGGAGTGGAGGGAATTTGTGAGTAGACTAGGAATTGGTAGAACATGCGGCTGCAACAGACTCTGATAGAAACTATGCCGATATTCATTTGGAGTTTGTGAAGGAAACTACAGAAAACCTTCTCAAGCATAGCCAGTTACTTCGTTCTTGTCCATACGCCGACAGTTTAGTCAATTAACCGCCCCTTTTGTTTTTATAATTGACAAACTGCCGATGTCGTGATTCGACACAATAACCTCCCAGTTTCGCCTTAACACCTTAGACCGCTTGGCTACTTGGACTGGTAATATCCATATAATAAGTTTTTAAAAGTTGTAGATGTCTATACTGTTATTTTATATTTTACAAGACATAAATATTTAATACATACCATTATTGTACTGTAACTGAGTGTCTGCATTTATATATATATATATATATATATATATATATATATATATAAATATATATATATATATATATATATATATATATATATATATATATATATATATATATATATATATATATATATATGGGGTCTTTCACGGACCCTCGATTTAAATGTAAATAATACATGTTGTGTGTTAGACATAAATTTTCGATGATTTAGTCGCTTAAATCTGGCTGAGTCTGAATTTGGATGTCGTTTGATTTGATATGTTAACTTTGAGGGCATGAAATGTTTGCAGGTTATTCGGTGAGAACTGCAATTTAAGATAGCCTCAAAGCATGAAATTTAAAGGCGTTATATCGCACGATCTCGGTGGCCAGTTCACGTCGCCGCCGTGAAAGATAAACATGTCCATAAACCGTTCGTGCAGAATGCCTGGCATGCACTGTGTGGCACGTAGTGCCGTCCTCTTGAAACCACATGTTATTGGTATCCAAATCGTCCAGTTTAGGCCACAAGAAATTGCTCATCCATTTGTAGCGCTCCTTGTTGACGGTTATGTCAATGTCAAGTTCATTTTGGGAGATGATTCCGCCAGGACAAAACTCACGACAGAGACTTTCATGGGATGTATTTGATGCAGGTGTATCTCAATTGGAATGGTACCTCGGCAACCTGGGTAAAATGAACCTCGTCGCTAAAGATGGGTTTTTTTCTTGTCGCTAAAGATGATGAACGGAGCACTGCACACGTTGTTCAACGCTGTAACCTGCCATGGTGATTTGCCATACACTACTGAACAATTCAAAACAAATTTGACAGATGTCATTCATATATATATTTATCATATACATATATATATCATATATATATATATATTTATATCATATTTATATATATATATATATATATATATATATATATATACATATATATATATATATATATATATATATATATATATATAAATATATATATATATATATATATATATATATATATATATATATATATATATGTATATGTATATATCAACGCTTCTGTAACCGCGATATTGCAACCGAAGACAATTCAACCAGATTGTTAATTGATAAGAATTCAAGCCAACCCAACCCATCCAATCATGAAATCGTAAAAGTACTATAATCGGAAGATTTTATCGATAGTGATTTTTTTAAATTTCAGTACTCGGTTGTAATAGTTACCTTTTTAATTTAAAACATTCTTGATACTATATCTCAGATATACAGAACGCCTTTTAGTGCGAGGCCAAAAAACACGGAAACCCGACCAACTCGGGGTATGACCAATGAAGTGAAAGATTGTAGTACTCGGTTGTAATAGTTACCTTATTTAATTTCATTAATTTTTTACACTATAACTAAAGGTCAAACCATCTATCAAATATATAGAACGCTTTTTAGTGCGGGGCCCAAAAAAACGCAAACCCGATCAACTCAGGGTATGATCGATGAAGTGAACGATAAATGTAAGTATTAGTAAACTCGTTGAATTTTTTTCTGAAGGCTTGATTTTACTAGCGAATTTTCTCCAAAGGAAATGCAGCTATTGATTTTGTACCAACGATGGAATTTTGTAAAAATTTCCATAGGTTCTACCGATGGATACTATCTATATAAATTTTCACTATCTTTATAAACGATAGGTAGGTAGAACCGATGGAAATTTGAAAAATTTATACGAAATTCCATCGTTGGTACAAAATCAATAACTGCATTTCCTTTGGAGGAAATTCGCTAATAAAATCAAGCCTTCAGAGAAAATTTCAAGGAGTTATCCATTTATTTGGAATGTGAATAAGTTTTACTACAATTACATGAATATATTTTTTATAACTCGAATATTCACAAGAATATTTGCAATTTATATACAGTATGTCCCTAAAAGGTCTCTACAACGCTTTACCACATATTGTTTAAAAACACGATTGAGTTAAAGTTTCCCCAGTAAAAGTTGTTCCGATTGGGCGGTGTACGCTTTTGAATTTACAGTTTTAAATTAGAACGGATTGTGCGATTTTGATAAAATTGGATATGGTTATACTGTTTTATCATGCAAAATAAACCATATTAAAATTTCGGTCATATCAATTTCATGGGCGTAGAATGTCAAAATTTTGATAGTCAACCCCCCTCAATTGCTAAGCTCATGAAAACAACGGATTTTAGGTGCGAAATTTAGATGACGTATGTTGTTTACTACAAAAAGGCACTTCTTACAATAGTCGATTACTCTTACGGTTTACTCAAAATTTGAGATTTTAATCATTAGCAGTAGCAAATTCGACGCAAAGATTAAATTACGAAAAACTTTTCTCTCGCGAAAATTCTCGATGATAATGACTAACGTAGTGCGTAAGAGAGTAACTTGTTTGTTTGACGATAGCAAAAATTGTATCAGTAACAGCTAATTTGTTTAGATAAATTGACAGATAATGCAATAAAGACTTTGTAAAGGTAAATGATAATTATATTAAATAATTATTATTTAAATAAATAATAAATATGTATAAAAGATATAATTGATCTTTCTTAGTTGATGGGGGGAAGTATGTAGCGGTATCGGTTCTTCATTAAATTATTAGTATAATTTTGTTCATCATTTTTATCTGTTAAATAACAACTATAACTTCCCTCTATTATCACGGTTGCTTTGAATGTTAACAGCCATGGTAATTTACATATTAAGATAATAACATTTCATAAATCAAATCAATAAAGATCAATTATATCTATTATATATATTTATTATTTATTTAAATAATAATTATTTAATATAACTATCATCTACCTTTACAACTTCAAAAAACTTGTGTCCTACAAAATGGATGGTGTGACAGGCAGGTCCCCCACCCCCAACATGTTCAAATAACGGGGTATTTGAACCTTGTATTTTATTCTGTGGATCTTATATTTTTAAAAATAGCACATTTAAACAACAGCATTCATCCGTTTACAGGTAGCTCTACAACTCGCAGACTAACACTTTCTAAACAAGATCTTTGAACGTATGCGGGCCACTTTAGTCAGCACAAGTTCAGTACGTACTAAAATAAGAAAAAATAATAATTTTTAAAACAACACAAAATAAAACTTTTTAGCAAGTTTTTTTTTTTTTGATAAGCAAAAGTAATTATACTTTTATAAAACTTATGATGATATGATAATGGTATGCACTCATCATCTACTTCTTTATAATAATAAATCTACGAAAAAATGTATGAAAAAACAACATCGTGTTAAACACTCACGTGACCTCTATACACACAGAGTGTAACTAGTGACTTTAACATATCATATTATATAATTATTTTGTAAAATGTTCTAATTTTTCATTCCATTGATTTTCATTCGATGATGAATATGAGATGAATATTCAATTAAATTAGATGAATATTAACCAATATTTAATTTAAATTTAAAGTTGCATACATCTCGCTACCTTCATTCTTGAGAAATCTTGTTTACGGACACACACTCATCCAAACACACATACATACATATACACAAACACACCATTCATTGGGCAAAGAGTGTTTCTTGGTATCAGGGATTCTCTAAACGTAAAGACTCTCTCAATATAGATTTTTAGCATCGAAAACGATAGTAGTACTAGTAGACCCCTTGGAAACCCATCCTCTTATACTCTTCTATTCTCTACCACATCTGTGAATGACAGGACATACCCCCACTTAGCTGTTTTACCTCAGAGTCTCCCATTTTGGTTGAGCTGAGATACCTCATTCTGGCTCTGAAAGGACATTCTGCCAGAAGGTGGAAGGATGTGTCATCCACCCCACCGCAGCCTGGATTGATCGCACTGTCCTCAAGGCTTATCAGAGATATATGCCTTTTGAGGCTACAGTGACCGGTAAGCACCCCCAACTAGGAGGTTTATGTCTTTCCGGTTTTTGCAAATCAGAATGGTTGACCTCGCGGTATTGTACCTAGCTATCATTTGCTTGGCCTGAATGCAACCTGCTGTATCCTTCCATTTCCTAGTCATAGACTTATCCACCCATTCGCTTAGGGCAGAGGTAGTCTGTCTCCTAGTTATTCCTAGATACACTTTTCGTCCCAGACAAGAGAGTGCAGCTCCTTAACGGTTGAGCTTGCCGCCTGTTTCACATCTCTCAACCCCGCAGTGACCAGGTATCCACAACAAGGTGACCTATTTTGTCCTTGCCGATCCCTCCAATGATTTTGTGCATTAGAGAACCATATGAGATGTTATTTTAACGGAGCAAATTGCTTTGAGCGTAGCCTGGATATCTAAGCAGATATAAATCCGCCACTCGGTACAACCCCCCACCTATCCCATGTTTGTCACTGACAGTATGGCATAAACCATCCTAGCGTAAACCCTGGCTATAAACCTTTGTTTTTCACATAAACTCCGGCCCTCGAATGACCCTCATTTCCCTTGGAATTATTCGTGTAGCATACCAGAGAAAAGCCTTGCGAAAAGCAAATAGTCTCTTCCGTCTAATTTTTTTCTATCCGGATAGAGAGCTTATATTCTTTCTGAAATATTTGGCTACTATTTTGGCCACTTTGGTCACTTTCAAGTTTGAAAGAGGAATTTGCCTTTCCACTTTTTGTGAGATTTTCAATATGACCATATACGAGCCTTTCATCTTGAATTCACAGATGGGTAGCCCAATGCTTGATTTCTCAATTCATGGGTGAAGAGGTGATAATCTTACGTGGAATCGAAAACGATAAATCTCTATTCTACATATATGGAGGTAAAAGAATGCAACAAAAACATTTTAAAAATATTATAAAAATTGCTCCATCTAACATAAATTAATTTTCATTATCAAATTAAATTTTATGTTTTAAAATGGTGAATTAGTTTTGTTTACTACTTTGAGTAATTTACTTTAAATCATAATAATAATAATAATAATTATAAGACGAAGATGAACATGAAGCTCTGAAGAGAAGAAGACTCTTTTATATTTTATATTTATTTACTCATTGTTGTTGTTATTCTTTTATGTTCGTTTTGTCTGTGCAATTATCTCTGTTTAGGGATCTGTTCCAAAAACGATTCAATTCTAAATCCTTTATTAATTATTCAATTAGGACAATCCATGACAGACAAACGTACCCTATTACTCGGAAGAGAGACGGACCCATCTGCATCGCGTTGACTAAAGTAGGCTACAAACGCGGAACATGTGTGCAACAACATTGAACTCCGCCTACAAAATATTTTAGACTACAGACGTGCAACCAAAATTAGGATACTTTATTACTATATCTTAAAAATTCAATCACTAGTCATCTGGTCTCTATCTATCTCATTTAATTTGTAGTTTATTTATCTACTAGTTTATTTGTATGTATCTCTACTGTTTTTTCAAGTTTGTTGTGTGACATTTTTTGTCACACGTTTTTTGACAATCTGTGTAATAAAACATAAAAAAATATTAGGAAAACATAAAATTTTAGATTATATGTTGCAAATATCGTTACATACGAGGGACTTGTACAAGAACATTTAACTTCTCCCACAAAATAACAAATAATTTTAATTTTTACAGCAACCAGATCAAGGACAAGTTATGTTGTTCGGCAACAGCTATACAGACTAGCAACCTACTACCGAACATTCATTTGTCCTTAAAATGTTCCTGCATAGGTTGCATGTCTGTAGTCCCTATAACGGACGTACAGACTACGCTACAATAGATTAGTGAACTTGCTACAAAGAACCTAGGTACCTTGTGCAGATTTAAGATCGTCGAAGAGTTGTGTGCCCCGTGGAGTGTATATCCTGTCTCCATCTCCCCTTTCAACAGACATAAATACGTTAAATTTCAATCATAATATTAATAATAAACCGTTGATCTTAAGTTTTCTTTCCTTCGAGCAGCTGGACTCAAGTCGGAATCAGAAGGCTTGAAAGATGGTCTGATAGCCACTCTTGCACACTAGAGGTACGTTTGGAAGGTGACTGTTTCCACTACGCAGTGTAGAGCGTGTTAATCTCAGCCGAAGACGTTGATGGCTCGGCTACCTGGCTACTGATTCAAAATGGTTGTTTTCATTTTCGGTTGCCTAGGCGATATACCCCCCCCCTAGAGTTTTATGTTTCCACTATTCTGGTTTGCAGATCTCATCTTCGCCACCTTATCACCTTCATGCAGAAGTCTGTCATTATAGACACCCTTTGTACATTAAGATTTCCTTCCAGAAACAGCTCTTGAAGTTATTTTATTTTTTATTTTGCAGCTTCCACATCCGTGTGGTGCAACGACGAAATACTGCATGACCAGGACCCTACAAGACAGACGAACGTACTCCCTAACTCGGAAGACACTTCGGACATCGCGTTGACTGACGGACGTACAGGCTACACGAACATAAGGCGGTGCACCTTCTTCAGAGGATGTCCATTAAGCTAGCAGAGCAACTTGAGCAGAACACAATTATAATTGTCTCATAATTAAACGCTAAATTAGAGCTTAAATTCCCTAGTTAAAAATTAAATGCTCTTTGTTGTATTGTGTTACCGCATGCTCTGCTAGCTTAATGTGAAGCTACCAGTGCAATGTTTAAAAAATCAATTCATTATATTGTATTTAATATCAAATTATTAAGCTAATTAAATGCTTTAATTAAATATTAGCAGCTCTTGGCGTATCGTGTAACTGAAAGCTCTGGTAGTTGTATGGTGAAATGGCAACCAAAGCAGAAACAGAGCGCTAAGCGGAAGACAATTATAATTGTCTCATAATTTGACGCTAATAAAAAGCCTTAGTTAAAAATTAAATGTTCTTTGTTGTATTGTGTTAGAGCATGCTCTGCTAGCTTAATGTTAAGTTAGCAGAGGAATATTTAAAAAATCAATTCATAACATTGTATATTAAGCTAATTAAATGCTAATTTAATGATGTAATCAAAAATTAAATTCTCTTTGTTGAACTGTGTAATCACTTGCTCTGCTAGCTTAACCAGCAGAACAATATTAAAAAAATCAATTCATTACATTGTATTCAATATCAAATTATTAAGCTAATTAAATGCTTTAATTAAAAATTAGCAGCTCTTGGCGTATCGTGTTATTGAAAGCTCTGGTAGTTGTATCGTGAAATGCGGTTACACGATACAACAAAGAGCAGTTAATTTTTAATTAGGGCATTTAATAAGCATTTAATTAGCTTAATAATTGCATATTATATAATTAATTGACTTTCTAAATATTGCTCTGCTGGTTAAGCTAGCAACAAAGAGCCTTAAATTTTTAATTACAGCATTTAATTAGCTTAATAATTTGATATTAAATACAATGTAATAAATTGATTTTTTAAATATTCCTCTGCTAGCTTAACATTAAGAGCATGCGGTAACACAATACAACAAAGAACATTAAATTTTTAATTAAGGCATTTAATTAGCGTCTAATTATGAGACAATTATAATTGTCTTCCGCTTAGGTTGCTCTGCTAGCTTAGTGGACATCTTCAAGGACATTGCTACCTTGTGAAGATTTATGTTTGTCGCAGAATTGGATGGCTTCTGGGGTGTCTATCCTGTATCCGCTCTCCTCCTTAACAGACATGAATACGTTAAATTTTAATCTTATAATAATAATAATAATGATAATAATGGGGTTTTACCTCCGTTTCTGAGACTTGGCCTATAACCGAAGGAAGCCACATCATTATTTTCCCATATTTATTATTTTTTAACGATACATTAATGATGTGAGTGAAGGACAAAGAATTTCTATGCAGATGCTGAATTAGTAGATTGTGCGACTGCAGCCGACTTTAATAGGAACTATGCCGACAATTATATGGAGTTCGTGAACGAAACTGCAGAAAACCTTTACAAGCATAGCCGGTTACTTCGTTCTTGTTCATACGACAGTTTAGTCAGTTAACCATCCCATTTATTTTTATTGACAAATTGCCACCGTCGGGATTCGAAGCAGAGTGCGTTAGATCACTTGGCCACTTGACTGGTTACATTTTTAATTTATAACTGTTTAAATGTAATACGAATGGTTGACTATAATTATATAACGAACCATTTACGGTATAAGTGAATTAAATACTTGACCATTTTTATTTTTTTTGTCATGACGACCGAACAGAACACACGATATCTTATTCTTTTTCTTAGTAGTATAGAAGAGTAAGTACTTCTAGAAGAACTATTATAATATGTTAATTAAAATTAATTGTTTCTAACTTTTTACAATACACAAACGGCATTAAAGCATTCCTAACACAATGTGACTTTGTATCTGTATTTGTATTATGTACGAAGATATTATAATTAAGTTGCTTGTTACACATCGACAGGGTGTAATAAGGTGTTCACGCTTAAATTTTACTCTCGTAAGCGTAAAATTTTAAAATTCCCCAAACGTTTGTTTAATTATTATGCCAAGTTATACATGTTATGCATAATAAGTTTTAGAAGTTTTAAACACCGTGATCACTGGGAAAAAGTACCGCAGCAGGGGCTCGGGAAGGTACTGCTTCACAGTGCAACAAAGAGGCTATCTCACGATGCTCTGAGGCTGAACAGGATTCAACTGCGGAGGGTTACCGGATTTATTACAGGGCATTATCCCCTGCGGAAGCATCTGCACACAATGGGACTCCATAACGGATCCATTATGTGCAGATTGTGTGGCAAGGAGAAAGAAACATCGAGCCACATTATCTTTGACTGCGAACCTCTAGGTTACAGCAGATACAGGATATGCGGTGCATCTCACTCCGAATATATGAACCTTCATGAAGACCTGATAAACAAGCTCCAGGCTATTGCCAACATATGGGAGAAGCGAATCGTACTGCACTTTGCCCTTGTAGTCCATTGTGCTTCCCCTTCTACTTCAGTCTGGCGAGATTCACTTTTCCCATATCTTGACAATGGCCAAGAGCTTGTTGATCGGGTTTCCTTGAAGGTTCATATATCCGGGGTGAGATGTCCTCAATATCCTGCTTCTGCTGTAACCGAGAGATTTGGAGTAAAATATTATGTGGCTGGAAGTTTTTTCCTCTTCGCCACACAATCTGTACATAATGGACCCGTTATAGAGTCCCATTGTATGCACATGTTTCCTCAGGTGATAATGTCCGGTGATGAATCCTATAAACGCCCGCAGTTGAATCCTGTTCAGCTTCAGTGCATCGAGAGATAGCCTCTTTGATGCATTCCGTAGCAGTATTTTCCCGAGCTTATGCTGCGGTATATTTTCCCAGTTATCACGGTGTTTAACAGTCATCCACTCGTTGATCACCTATTTATACGCTGTCTTTGAAATTCCTAAAATAGGCTCTGGGCGAATGAAAGGTATTCCGGTTCCTTTTTTGGCTAAGATATCTGCTTTCCTATTTTTATGGACTATCGAATATGGCGTAACTATTAGAGCTCCAAAATATATATCCTCATTCCAGCTGTGTACGTGTGACATCCTGTATATATTTAAATATTTATATCCATTAAAATATATTACGTAATTACATCCGTTTATGCCATAATATATTTATATACTACTAAAAGTGTATTTGCTATGAACACGTTGTAAATATTACATAATATAAAAATCATACTTCCTATTCATTCAATAATATGGGAACAAAATTAATGTAAATGTATTAAATTCATCTGTATCAAAATGCTTTGCTGAATTGATACCAATAATAAATGATTTCCACAGTAGATAATCCTGAATTAAAAAAGTCGTTACGCAGGAATTGCGTCAACTTCAGCGAATTTCCTAAGAATACATAAATCAATCTCTAGCTTTCACAATTTTTAGCGAATTTCCTCCAAAGGAAATGCAGCTATTGTTTTTCACCAATTTTGGAATTTCGTAAAAATTTCTTCAAATGTCCATCGATCCAAACTATTAGATGTTAATAATAAAAATCACTATCGCTAAAATTTGTATATATATATATATATATATATATATGTATATATATATATATATATATATATACATATATATATATATATATATACAACATATGAACTTTTTTTAAATGTCTGTGGACTCTCTAGCGGTCACAGTTTTATTCCGATTGGATGAAATTGGGTATTTGGGTCGCTTTTGGTATTCTAAAGGTCAAGTTCGTTAATGGGTAAAATTGGACGAGGGAAAGAGGGGTTTAGAAGGAGGGGGAAACACAAAATTTGACTATCTCCCTTAATATTTGAAAAATTGAAAAAATTTATCAGGAATTAAGTTGTAGGTACTAAGTTTTATTGCAATTCTGTTTCGTATCATTTTTCTGTTACACTAATATTTACAGAAATATTTACAATTAAAGATTGAAAGTTAAAATTCTAAATATCTCTGTTCACATTAGAGTTTGAGAAAAATGATCAGGTAATGAATTGTAGCAAACTTGATTTTCTACAACTTTACTCCTAATACATTTCTCGATTTAACTAATATTAAGAGATATATTAATTAAATTAAATACTGATATGAAAAAATTAACTCGTCAACTAGGAATCGTACCTCGGGCCCTCTGGATAACTAGTCCAGTATGCTTCCTCTACACCAAAAACGATTGTGATGCGACAGCCATCTTTTTCATATTATTCTAATTTTTATTTAGTAGACAGTATTTACTTCTTTTTGAAGTGATTTGTTTATTTTTCGATTATTCTAATATTAAGAGATATATTTAATATTTTGTGTTTGTTTGACACGAATGCACGAAATATATTTTATTGTAAAAAATTTTGATTGTCGTTTCCGTAGTAACTATAAACTATAATCGTTATACCTTTTTTTTTCGCTATTAATAAATTTAATTTTTGCAAATACTAAAGTCATATCAGATATTATATTTCATTTTGATCACACTAAAATCATGACCGCTAGAGAGTGATTTTTGTATTCTAAGGAAATTCGCTAAGTTGACGCAGCTCCTGCGTAACGAATTTTTTTCTGATTTGGTAATTGCAAGACCAATTTTCGTTCATAAATGGCATAGGTTCATAGGGGCAAACAGAAAGAAGAAAACACATAATATAAAATATCTCTGTTAATATTCCAACAATCAAAAAATGTATGAAGCTTAAAGTTGTAGAAAATACAATATCCTACAATTCATTGCCTAATCACTTTTCTCAAACTCTAATGTGTACAGAAGTATTTTAGGATTTTAAGTTTCAAGCTTAATTTGTAAATATTTCTGTAAATATTAGTGTAACAGAAAAAACGATAATAAAACAATTATAGTTAAACTAATTTTCTACAACTTTACATCTTATAAGTTTTTAAAATTTTCGAACATTCAGGGAGATATGACAAATTTTGTGTTTCCCCTGGCCCAATTTCACCCATTAACGAACTCGACCGTTCAAATACCAAAAGCACCTCAAATACCCAATTTTGTGAGTTAAAAGTCATGGAGTATTTTGAAGGGTGGATGGATAAGGAGTGAAATTCTAAGATGAAATGTCCGTGGACATTTTTGTACCTGACCCACCGTTAATTAGATATTGATTAAATAAAGTAACCAATAAGAGAAGCGCGTTAATGGAATAAGAAATGGCATGGGAATGTATGCAGCGGCGGTAGAGATTGCATGAGGGGAGCGAGAGCTCCCCTAGGGCTCGCTTGCTAGGGAGAGCTCGTGGTAGGGAGAGCTTTTTATAGCAGAGTTTTGGAAAATTTTGGAAAAAAATGTATCATTTTTTTCCGAAATAACTGAATTATTCCGTTTTTATTAAATTTCTTACGATAAAATTTCATCAAGTAAATGTTTATCAATTTTGCTTTACACAGAAACTTAGTCACACAAATAATTTAGTTTTTAGTGAGTTGTTTTTACTGAAAAATTTTTTTCAATAGGTTATTGAAGTTAAAAATAATAATAAGAGGGTTACACAAGTGGGTTCCCAGAACCTAGACATTTATTGGAGTTAAAAACTGAATACTTCTGGTAATCAGATTTTTTCGGAATAAAAAATGGTTAAATTTTTTTTTCCAAAAATTTCTATAAAAAGTTTTCCGGATTTGAAACGCATAAGATTGAGCCCTCTACCGTGGTAGTGGTGGGGAGAGCTCGCTCCTCTCACGTATTTCTGCTGCCACTGCGTTCATTCCCCACCATTTCTTATTCCGTTAATGCGCTTCTCTAATTGGATACTTTATTTAATTAATATATAATTAACGGTGGGTCAGGTGCAAAAATGTCCAAGGACTTTTCATCTTAGAATTTCATTCCCTATCCACCCTTTTAACAAACTCCATTAAAAGGTTGGATAGGGAATGAAATTCTAAGATGAAAAGTCCTTGGATATTTTTGCACCTGACCCACCGTTAATTATACTTTAACAGAAAACAAGTCACAAAAAAAGAGTTGTGTATTTTTATAAAAGGAAGGCAACAATTATTTTGTTTCTATGTCCTACGGTTTCAAAGATGGATATTTTTCCAGGGAGTCACAGTCCGGTTAACTCCATCCACGAACTTGACCTTACTTCTCAGCTCTAGAACAAATTTCAGCACGTAATCCCTTTTCGTTTATGAGTTATCGTGTTTTTGGACAGATAAACAGACGAACAGACGGACAGACAGACAGACGGGACAAAAATGTTTTTTTCTGGGATCAATAATTTCAACTTTTAACATAGTCGGGGACTAAATATATCCTTATACAAATTATAATATACCGAGTTTTTACGGTGAAGTTCCTGATTATATCTCGACGCACATTGCCCTAAAGTTATACGATGTCACCCTTTACAACCAACAAATGAATTTTCATTTAATAAAAACAATTTCCTGTTAGAAATTGTCGTACAAAAGTTCGAAATAAATTTCCATTGAATAAGAAAGTTTTTCTGTGAGAGAGTAGAATATAAATGAACTTTGAATCATTTGTATTTCAAACAAAATATAATCTTTAATTTTTTTGTTTGTTAATTTATTTTTATTATTTTATTTATTTTTTTATTTTTCTTTGTCGTAATGACGTAGTAAAAGTTTTTAAGATGCTTATAAAATTTATTATTAACTTTGTTAAATGTAATAATATTTTCCACTTAAAAAAAGAAATTATATAAATTATTACAGTGGCTGATTTCTTTATCAAAACCGATATGGCTTTTGGAAATTACTAATATAGAAATTTGCGTACGATACATACACTTTCATATTTAGATAGCTTTGCGG